>SCLH01000215.1:224952-247609 GCA_004367855.1 Oikopleura vanhoeffeni
CTTTTTAGGAAGTTAACAGGGTGTAGTGGTTATACAAGATAAATCAAAACGGAAATTAGTAATTACTATCCACGACACGAAAAATAATTATCAGTTTCACCAAAAATACCACAACACCGATTATATCATGGAGAAATAACTTTTGTGATACAGTTCAAATATCAGGTAAGTTAAAGAAGCGAGGTATATGACAATGATATAGACAATGAGTCGCGTTGTCAGTTGCAGTCTCTTACACACATCTATTTATTCAATCGTATCTCATACTCTGACAAACTAATCAATTACCCAAAAATAAATATCAATTTATACAGTATAGACTTCACAGTATAGTCTATACTGTATAGATAAATACGGCTTCAAAGCCGAGATCTGACTCAAAATACGCCACTTTTCAAGTTTCAGTATAGTCTATACTGTCTAGACTATACTGAAACTTCGCAAGTGGCGTATTTTGACTCAGATCTCGGCTTTGTAGCCCCAACGGCATCTACGGTTACTAGTAGTAACCGGTTTTTTGGCCGAAAATCTGAAAATTTGATAAAACTTGTTGGATCAAGATACGACCTCAAAAATCTTCAAGGTACTATTTCAATATTTCTACTTTTCCTGATCCCAGGAATTCTCCCTCATTTCTAGATTTTGTTTATTTTCACGACACGGTTTTTACTCATTAATTTCCAAGCAGCAGAAAATTAATTCAATATTTAAAAATGTCCAGTTATTTTGATCTTTATTTTGAGGAAGAGAAACTAGAAACAATTTTTGTTAGATCTTCATGGACTGTTAATGGCATAGAAATTATCGGACAAGGCTATGCTGGCTTACACTCAAGTAAAGGAATCATATATAAATTTTTTTTTGGATTTTTTGCGCAGGCTTCCAAAATGGATGGCTTTTATCCTCTTTTTTATACCTTTCCGTGGCAAAAGTTAGGGAAAATAAGGGGATAGGGATGGAAAATCGGCAAAGGGATGAATTTTTCGGAAGCCTGTTCTTGGGTGACTCAAGTTCGATCGTATTGAAGTCTTGTAATTTCAATTGGATTATAATATAAATAAGCTAAATTTTGCGAGTATTTTGAAGGAAATAAGGCTTTTTCATCGAAACACCAACTTACCATTTGTGAAAACCCCTTCTAATGGACACCCATTAGTAATGGGCCATCAGTGATGGCCCATCAGTAATGTATGTCAATTGTGGGCGAATTGAAGTGTTTTATAAAAAATTTCGAGTTAAACCCTCACCTGCTTTTCTGTGTTTCAAAACACAAATACCAAAAATATTTTGGGGAAGTATCATTATCGGAACAGACCCCCGAAAATTCCCCTAATTTTAAATTTCATGAATTTTGTTCAGTTTTAAAAATTGCTCATCCGACCGGAAATGCATGATTTCGATGCCATTTTTTCTTTAATGCAGTTGTAACAGCGCTAGAACAAGATATTTATCTATAAATATACTTATGAGGGTTACTTTCGGAGATGAATATTTTGACATTATTTATTTTGGTAGCCGGCACGACCTGATGGTGGTAATGTCGGCAAAAATTTCAAAGTGACATTTGAGAAGGTTGCGCAAACGCGCGCAGAGAATTGCATAAAGTTTTCGTAAATGAAAAACTGATTTAATTTTTTTTAGAATAAACATTTTTCCGCGGTACGCATTTTGATGGTTTAATTTTTCCATCAAATAAAATTTTTACTTCAGACTTATTCAAAAATTATTTTTTCTGTTCAACCCTTGGTGGCTCCTGCACCATTTAAGTGGTGCGACTTTGAGAGCTTATTACAGGAAAAGTAAGAGTGCTTGGAACTTTATTGTACTCAAGTTCTCGAGATTAAGGATAGACTTAGACTTTGATAGTATGTAATTTACATTTTGACTCTAGTAACCCTGTAGAAAAATGACATTAACAAATTGTGCTTCAACCTACGCAATTTTTTCGTGAGAAAATGGGAGACGTCAGAACAAAAATTAATAATGGAAAAGATTAAAAATTCAATTTTCTAAAAAGTGACTTCCTCAGAAATAACCTGCAATTTCCGCTCTTTAATCCACAGATGTTTTCCGAAAATTAACCTACGCAATTTATCGAAATCACTTTCAAAGAAATAAAAATTTACTTAGAGCCTTTAGGACAAAAATTGAAAATGCAGCAGTTTCAGAAAAATTTTTCCTATTAAGTGAATAATTTAGAAGCAACCTGCAACTTCTGGTTTTTAATCTACAGGTGTTTTTGAAAATAGCCCGGCGCGTCCAAGGGTCAAACAAAAATTTTGTTTTGGTCACGCAGCGTGACTCACGCTCTTGCCGCTCCTTATCGGAAATAAAGAAAATTTATCTCATTTTTATCGAATTTGAAGCCTTAAAATAAAACAAAAAGTAGGCACCTTAAAAATTAATCTGAAAATCCCAAATCAAAATTTTTGCCTGCTGCGCAATGTAGCCATGTTTTAAAGTTAGCAAATAATTTTGTGTTTTAAAACACTTAGTTGCAGGTGAGTAATATAACCGGGAAATATTTTATGACAAAAAGCATTTTTCAACAAAACATTTTTTCACAAAACATCTTCTAACAAAACATTTTCAAACAAAAAAATGTGTTTTAACAAATAAAGTTTTTTAACAAAAAAATAATTTATCAAAAAAAAATTTTTGAACAAAAATTTTTTTTTGACAAATAAAAACATTTTATGGTTGTTTTTATTAGTGACTGGAGTCTTATTCATCAACACCGCTTGCCCTATCAAACCGGTAGCGTACATCCGTTTCAAATATTTAACAATTTACACGACATAAAACGAAGCAAAACAGTTTGTCAAGAAAGAATAGGGTTGGAGTTAAAATAGTAAGGTTCCGCAGAAACCATATTCTTTTTGCACCTGACCCTATTTTTTTTACGACAAAATGTTTTGCCATGCTCCTTAGTGTACAACTTCATTTTATAGGTGTACAAAATATTTTCCGACTAGTATGTTGAAATTATTATATCTAGGGTTCGGTAAACTATTTAAAAAACTGGTTCTCAGAAACTAGGGTTAGGGTTAAACAATATGGTTGAGTTCCGCAAGAACAAACAAACATATGAATTAAACAATAATCATAGACTTTTAAAGAAAAGTTTTGCCATGACATGAGCGTACACAATAATTTTTCCCGTGTTTCTCGTCTGTCTTTCCTTATAAGTTAGCATCTGCGTCTTTTTCATCATTTACTTATTTGACTGTCACAAAACATAAACGCGAAAAAGCCTTTGCCTAATATAACATTGCATGCAGGTGGGGGTGAAGTTTGAAATATCAAAAATTGGTTGTTTAAGTTTTTATACATGTGAGCTAGCTTTGGACAAAATTTATTGAATTTTATAGTTTTTCTTTCAGGAGATCGTTTTTTCCGAGGGATTATTGACAAAAAACAGTGGTTGTTCTATATTTTTAAGAAAATATAGCAAAATTTCAAAAAACTGTCCAGAATAAAGTTTGGCCTCCCACTTTTGCTGATTATGTTAAAAATACAGCTAATTTCAACTTAAAACCCGAGGGGACATATTTCTACCATGTTGGTTTGAGTCCTCTTGTTTCGCTTATTCACAAAGAGTTTATTCAAAAAAAATATTGAGATTTTAATTCCAGATAGTTCTACAGTAGGTCTTATCTTTCGTGCAAATAGAATCTCAAGTGTCCGGGAGAATCGTTTATAATTTGGGAATAATTCTCGCGAATCATTATTTTCGTTCGAACGAAAAAAAACTCATACTGACGGTAAATGATCTTAAGTCATTGTGCACTTTCACTTATTGCACACCCTAACATGAGTATTTGCCCCCTATTTGTTTTACAAACGTAACTACATCTGTAAGGATTGAAAAACTTTTCAATTTTTAAAATTAATTTTTATAATATTTGTCAAATTTCAAATCGTCATGGATTGACGTTTCATATCCGGTTTATATTCTGCACATTCCCTATTTGAAGTTGTTTAGATGAAACATTATGCAAAAATTTTAATTTATTTCAAAAACTTTCGCACTAAAGCCATATATCCTTAAAAAATCCTTTCGTGAATCTGAGAGCTATGAAGGCTGAAAAACAGCGGCTTAGGGAGCCATCCTGACAATCCTCGCCCCTTCTAGCCACTTCATGAGGCCCTTTTTAGCCTCACATCTCTCAGATTCAGCCGAAAGGTGTTAAAGGGATATTGACCTTAAATCTGTAACGTTACCAGAATGCCCAAACAATAGGAATTTCAATTTTTTGCATTAAGGAAGTTAAAAATATTTTATCGTTGCGTCAAAAAACGTTTGAGTTTTAGAATTTGAGGGATTTCAGTTTTTAGAAAATAAAGAGTTTGAAAGGCAAGTGAACAGCCACATCAGTGGAACTCTCTAAAAGCAGTTTGTCTTCAAAAATATTTTGTTTGACGCAAAAAGATCTCCGCTACGTAGTTTTGGTCTGATGAATTATGTATTATTGATAGGGTTTCGCACGGGGTCACCTTAAGGGGTTACTTTACTCCTTAAAAAGTTTCAGGCTAAATAATGTTCATATTACTAAACCGACCAAATAATATCCGTCTGTCTTTTGAATCATTTTTGCTTTTAAACCACAAGGCACTGCGCTTACGTCTGTAGTATTGTTCTGAATTTTTTTTTTGGGGTGGGAATTATGTATTATTAATCTTTGAGATATTTTTCTAAAAAAACGTTCACTTGTAACAACTAGCTCCTATCCCAAAGATCTCACACAAAGAACTTCTCAGGCTTATCGTGATATTACCCGAACCATAATGGTTTTTTCATATCGACGTCCGCGTCCGGAATCAATTGTGAATTCAACTTCGACATTATCCTTGACCATTTTGAACTGTGATGAAGATAATAAGATATAACCTTTAATTCAAAATGTTTCTTCTAGGATTTCACTTGCTAATATCAATAAGAGGTGACGGGTGTCTTCAAAAACAAATAATTCGTCGTCGAAATTGGATCGCACATTTCGGATGAAGATTCGAATTGCGGGAGGAAAAAAATACTTAGAGCAGGTCGTCATGAAAGTCATCCTAGTGAAATCCACCATCTCCTGTTGACAATAATTTTATTGAGAAGTATTCATTTAGCGGTATCTGATGTATGCATAAATCTGAAATGATGCGCCGCATCTCACTTGCTGAAATTCTCCTAGATTGTTTATTTTTTGTGTCGCACGAAAAATAAAACAAATACTGTTTTTCATACCGGTAATATATTTCGAGTAATTTTAACGAAAAAAAGGGCAAAAGATGCAATAAATCTGTTGACCAGTGGAGATAAAGTCTTATGATTTCGACGAGAAATTATATTTTTTTTCGCATACACTGAATGTGTCTTCCGAGTTGTAACAAAGTATCGTCTGTATTCTTATGTCTCTTACCCGGTTTGGTTCGGGAAAATAGTTCCGCGTCGAATTGCATTTTCTCGATAAAATAGCCAATACAGAGCTTTAGGATACTAGTAAGATAAAGCCATCGTGTACCCGTATGAGCTTTTTCTTCGTGTCGAACGAAAATTAATGTATTCGCGAGGATTCTCCAAATTATAAACGATTCTCCGGGACACTTGAGATTCTATTTGCGCACGAAGATGAAGACCTACTGTAGAACTATCTGGAATTAAAATCTTCACATATTCTTTTTTTTTGAATAACTCTTTGTGAATAAGCGAACACACAGAGGACTCAAACCCAAAGACATGGTAAAAAAATATCTCTCCTCTCGGGTTTTAAGTTGAAATTAGCTGTATTTTAAACATAATCAGCCAAGTGGGAGGCCAACTTTATTCTGGCCAGTTTTTTTAAACAATTTTGCTATATTCTTTAAAAATATAGAACAACACTGTTTTGTCAATAAATCCCTCGGAACACAAACTATCTTCCTCCAAGAAAACTTATCACAATTCATAAATTTTGTCCCAAAGCTAGCCTCACCGTATTAAAAACTTAAACAACCAATTTTTATTATTTCCAAACTTCACCCCACCTGCATGCAATGTATATTAGCCAAAGGCTTTTTTATACCAAAATTAACATCTTTTTAACCAAAAACCATTTTTTAACAAAATATTTTTACACAAAAAATTTTCTAACAACAACATTTTAACAAAAAAACAATTTCTAACGCAAACTTTAAACAACAACATGCCATTTTTTTACGAAAAACCATTCATTAACAAAACCAAAACCTGGATTACTAGAACAAACTTTTTACAGAAAAAATATTTTTTTCAACCAACATGACCATTTAAACATAACTTATAACAAAAAAGACATTTAATAACAAACAAAACATTATTTCACAAGAAAAACTTTTATTGACACACCAAAAATCATTTTTTAACCAAAAAATGGTTTTTTCAGAAAACAAAATTTCAACCACTTTTAGACGTTTCGCGTTTATGCTTTCGTACAGTCAATAAGTAAATGATGAAAGCACGCATGATGCCTAACTTATAAGGGAAGACAGACAGGAAACACGGCGAAAATCTATTGTCTGTACGCTTATGTCATGGAAAACTCTTTCTCTCTAAAAGTCTATCCCTTATTGTTAAATTCATATGGTTGTTTGTCTCTCGCGGAACTCACCGTATCTGTTTACCCTAACTAGTCCGAGAACCCTGTCTATCTGAAATTAGTTTACCGAACCCTAGAATAATAATTTCACTACTAGTTCGGAAAAAATATTTTGTTACACCTATAAAATTGAACTGTACACTAAGGGGTGAACATTTGTCGTAAAAACAAATAGGGTTGGCTGCAAACGAATAGGGTTTTCTGCGCAAACCCTACTATCTTCTAACTCCACCCTATTTCTTTCTTGACAACTGTTTCGCTTCGCTTTTATGTCGTGAAATTTAAATACTTTAAACGGTGTACGCTACGGTTGATAGCGGAAGCCGGTGTTGATGAATAAGATNTTTTTGTAAATAAATTAAAATTTTGCATAATGTTTCATCTTAAACAACTTCAATAGGGAATGTGCAGATATAAAACCGGATATGAACCGTCAATCATGAACGATTTGAAATTTGACAAATATTATAAAAATTAAATTCTAAAATTGATATAGTTTTCAAATCCTTACAGATGTATTACGTTTGTAACAAATAGGGGGCATACTCATGGTTAGGGTGTGCAGAAGTGAAATTTGAAACAAAACTACAGTAAGTGATTCAAATTAATTGTCTTGCCACAGACAAAATGTTTTTGAAAAAATTTATTTTTGCTCATCTTGTGGTCAGAAAATGAATTTCCCAAAACCTATTTTTATCACGTTTGAAATGTTGATTACTATAAATGCATTATTTCGACTCAAAAATTTGCAATAATTTTTGAATCGAACATAATGATCACAAGTTAATGAGGTGGTCGTCAATTATTTGGGCTCAAAAAGGAAATTTTATCGATGAATTGTCAGAAAGTTCTTTTAAATCCTATTGAAAGTATTTCGTCTACTTATATATCTTGTATATCCTATATATCTGTTTAAAAAAGTTACCAATTTTTGAAATAATCAAAGATTCATAAAAAAAGGAAACCAATTTGGAAAAAATTAGGGAGGAGATATTTTTTGCTTAGGAACCTAGAAATAGGGTCAAAAACAATTTTATGATTATGCTGAAGCCATATTTTTTAATTAATCCAAAAACTTGCTATGGAGTCTGCTAAAGTTATTTCCGGATCATTTCAGGCTAAAAGTTTCAGCTATAAATCATTGTTTAACTAAAAAAACTGAGGGAAACGATAAATTTTCGAAAAAAACGTCAGTTTGCTCACTATCAGATTTTTTTTCGAAATTATTTAAAAAACATCATAATTGGTCAGACAGTTTGCTCTGGTCTGACATTTTTTTGAAAATTCTGATTTTCACTTAACTCTTGACGACCAACCAACTAAACCGATTGTATCACTAGTGCAAAATCAACTTTTATTTATTTTGATAGTTCAAAATTGAAAATTGCCCGCCTCACATCCTACTCATAGACCTTTCGGAGAACCAACATGGACAACTCGAGCCGATTGTATTGCTCGGGGAGATACAAAGGCCCCTTATATAACGCACAATTTCAGTTGGAAAAGAAAATGATTTCAAACAAAAAGTTGCAGAAAATTAAATAGATACTGCTTTTTTTTAATCAACGATTATCCCTTTATGACACTTTTGGCGATTTTTGGTAAATTAAAGCCTAGGTAAGCCTAAGTTAATCTAAGCCTGGGAAAATTTAAGCCTAGGTAAGCCTAAGTTAATTAAAACCTAGGAAAATCTCCCAACAGCGCGTACTAACTAAAGTGTGATAAAGGGTAATCGGTTAAAACGCACTCATATTGTGAACTAACCAATGTAATTTTAGCATTTTCAGAAGTCAAATAAAAGTTCAAATGATAGGTACAAATTTTTTACATAAAAACAGACCATATTTAGGAATTTTGCAATTGTTTCATTATATCTACAACGGGGTTTTTTCTCATTTATAAGCCACTTGAAATTCAACATTTTTATATAATTTAGCTTTTGAAACGAAGTTTCCGATTGTTTAGAAAAAAAAAATCCAAAAATTGTTCAAAGCAGACAATTGTTTGTTAAATTAACATTGTTTGTTTAAACAAAACTGATAATGTAACAATTTCAGTAACCTCCAAAAAAAAAATCGGGCCATTTTTTTTTATTTTATCATTCACTTAATATTTTTGCTCAGTTTCAGCTTTCTAAGAACTAAGTCGGATGCGTTGTTTTCAGACGCCAAATTAAATATAAAAATTGCCTTATTTATGCGAGGAGGCCCCGTCATCGATATCAGATGATGGTAACATCTTATTTGACTATGTTAAAAACTAACAGGTTAATTTTTAGCATCATTTGCTTATCGGTTGGCGTAATTTTTTCAATTTAAGATATTTGCGACTACTAAAACAAATGATTTTTAACATATTTTTTATTAGTTTTTGTTCAAAATGAGATCATGAGAGTTTTTTATCAGTTTTGTAAACTCTCAACTTTAAAATAACTTTGAAACTTTTTTCAAAGTTTACATTTGCAAATTTTTGCAAGAAATTTTGTTTTTCTACAAAGTCAGAATCATTCAAAAAGTGATAAGCCTCTCAAACAACTTTCTGGGACACATGCCAACAAAGAAAGGCTCTGGACGTTGGACAGAATAAATTTCCGATTCCATCGGAGATAACAAATGAAGAGTTATCGAATTCACCAAAGCTACCAAAGTTACCAGCGCTACAAAAGTCACCAAAATCAGAAGCTCATAAAAGTAAATTTAGAAAAAAAGTTCTAGTAGTAAATAAATTTAGTTGCTTATACTTTCATTAGAAATCATGATAAAATTGACTTGGCTGACTGGAGTCAATTTAACTTACGACAACAATAAGTTTGTTTATTTTTTAGTGCTTATCATTGTTAGCTCAACCAGAATAAATGGTTTCACCTCATTTAAAGCAATTTGTATCTCTAATTTGTATTTTAGGAAAGGCTTGACTTCGAATTTTCATTTTTGAATATTTCAAAATTTTAAAAAAATAAAAGCATTAAAAAAACATTTCCCAATTTTTCGTCCAAAAATTTTTCTGATTTTGTTTTTGAAATCTGTGGGTAAAAAAACATACATATTGTTTCATGCATATTTTTCTGACCGCTGTTTAAAAAATCATAAAATTTTTATTTTTTTTGACTTTCTTAGAAATATTATGAAAATTTCCGCAAATCAAGTCAAAATTATATAAACTTGATATTTGGTTTCAATATTTCAAGCGATGGAAAGGTCAAGCGAATATTGTTCTGAACTACTGATGTAATTGACAACACTTGTTTGTGACAACGATTAGTGCCATTTTGCACGCAAATAATGAATAATTCTATTTTATTCAACAATCTCGATGAAAGTTTGGGTGTAAAAGGCGTCTTTTTTTTGAAAGTCAGGACATACATTGTATTTGATTCAAATATGTTTTTGTTATTTGAGAGTTATTAGATATCTTGTTCAATTTTTAAAAATCGCATTTTAAGGAAACGGAAGTTAAAACTCGAAAAATACAAGTCGTCGGATTTAGTAAAAAGTAACATCAAAATTGAAGCTTACATGATGCTAAGAACAAATCTGCTTACAGCCTTTTGAAAAATTAGTTTTTCTTGTCGAAAATCTGGTTTTTCTGTGTAGCTGAGAAAATTACTCAAAAAATAAAATTTTCGGTTTTTTTGAAATTTTTCTTATTCGTTTTTTAATAGTTGCTTTCTTATCGTTCCCAAGAAATTTCGAGCTATTTCTAGTTCTCAAAGTAACCTGGAAACGATTTGACTGCTACCCCCTAAATCTCGAAATTCTTTAAGAAACTTTTCAAACTTGATTATAAAGAATTCCAAACAAGTTTTCATTTTCGAGCAGTAACTGACAATTTTTCATTACTTTTTTTGTACTCAACAAAATAATTTTTCAAGGGCTTCACGTAGCCGCTACAATTTGAATGTTATCTAAAAATGTTTAGCAAAAAACAATTTTCACCAAATCAATAACTCTCCTTCAGATATGATGAGTAAGAAAGTTGCTGTGCCTGAAACGTTGGCGAAAACTGGTAATGAAAATAAACAACAAGTTATAATAAACAATACATACATAACAAACAATGCGGAAAACGACAAAACTAAAAGCGCTTTATGCTGTATAATTATCTAATTTAAAAACTTTTTTGTTGCTGCTTAAATATAATAATATATAAAAAAACCATAATAATTCGCGGTAATATAAGTAAAATAAAAAGAACTTTTTTGTAGCAATCGGGTTAAAACTTTTTTAGATTATACAGAATTTTGGAAATTTGGTAGAAGATTAGGGGGTTTTCAACGTAATCTGACGCTTTAAATCATGGCGACTTGTTTGAAGAGGTACATAATGTGGAAGAACAAACCTACTAATTTAGTACCTTATGAATCATAAGTTATGAATCATAACCCCTCCCCCATTTTGGAACTGTTTTCATACTTTAGGGAAAACATTGCACGTTTTGGATTAAAGATCCCTTTTTTTTGATTGAATGTTTTTACTTGAATTATGCCTGAAATTGATAGTTAAAATAGTGTTAACATCACGATCTGTCACCATTGGGTAATCAAAATGAAAAATCAAAACATTTCGAATTTTAGTCAATTAAAATAACTAAAAAAATGCACTGCGATTGAGCCTGAACGTATATTATTTTCGTAGGAATTAATAAGCACATATTGTCAGTATCATAAAATTACACATAAGTGCGCATTATAAAATAAATTTGAAATTATCTTTTCTACTGATAAACAATTTGCATGAACCATCATCTAAACTAACTCAAAAACGTGGGAAAGAGCAGATAAGAAACTCGCGCTAAAGGGCCATAGTATCTTACACTAATAATAACTTAATAGTTGATTTATTGTAGGTTTATTCAAAAAATGAATCTAGTTGTCTAATTGGTTAATTATTATTATGGAATAACCGAAACGTCACATAAATTTTTTAAATGACTTATGAATATTTATTATATCCCGAACAACTCCTGCAATAAAAGTTAACTGTACTTTTCATGCATTCCACGACATGCAAACAAAAGTCAACCTTGAAATTTTAGATTGATCATTCAAGTACATCAAAATCTATAGGAAGATTCAAGCAGAGTATTATCACAAGCGACAACGAAAGTCCCAACAAAGTCTGTCAAATAATCTCAGTTTTTTGAACTTTTATTTTTTTATTATTTAACGATTTTCAAATAATATACAGTTCATATGTCAGGATAGTTAATCAGCTTGCCTTGATTTTTATCATTTGTATCTATTTTGCCTGACGACCGATGCAAATTGATGAAAATATACAATTTCAATTGAGTTTTTTTATTCATGGCAGAACAAATTATTTCTTTTTTCAACCATCTGATACTTAATTAATTTTTTATAATGCTTGAAGCCCATAAGCCCATTAACAAACAGTCTTTAGAAAAAAACAAGTTATCACAAAAATTCTTTGATTCTGGAGATTGTGTGGTAAATTACCACCGGTAATGCGCTTAGAGCATAATTAACTGTTAAGCCGATTACCTACCTCAGATAGTCTATGTTACAACTAGTAAGTTACAAGTCACTCATTTAACTATGACAAAAATAAACTTACACTGGGGGGCTCCATATTATAAGGGTTATATAATATTGGCCATATATCGCTGATGCAATGTCACCGAAAAAACTAACGATTCTTATAACGAAAATTTTACGATTCTTAGCTAAATGCCTGCCAGTGCCAATATCGCCGAAATTGCATGTTCCTTTGAGCTTTGTATTTAAAATTTCTTTGAGTGCATCATAATTGCCGATATAGTTCAAAATTGCATTTCATCAGTAATTTTCTTTGATTTACATTGCATTGCGCTTGGTAAAGTACGTGGTTTTTACGAATTTTGATATCAAATTCATTTGAACCTATTGTAAAACTAATTATCAAATTTATAAAAAATTCAAATTATGTTGTCAATTCGAACGCCCACACATTTTCATTTTGACCAAAAATTTTGTTTGTCTCCTCATAGCCCCGTTACTGCCAATATCACCAAGCTGGTCAATAACCCCGAAATTTTTTATAACAAAACTTTTGACGATAATTTGCCTCCCCTGTAAAACATTAAGTTTGATTGAAATTATATTGAATTACATTTTTTTTCAAATAATCCATTTAAGAAATATGTAAAATGTTTGTGGTAAGTGAAATTTGGATACCAAAACATACCGCGTACCATCTTGAAAGGTCAGGACTGTAAGGCATAGTTGATTTTCTATAGAGCTCATAATGCATAAACCAGTGTGATGACGCTTTAATAGGCACCTTAATGCCCGAAAGTGACCACTTCGCGATTTTATCAACATATTTTGGTTAATCGAATCTCGGCATGCATCATATTTTTATCGAATTATGACCGAAGATTGTGGGCAAAGTTTTTGTGTTATGAAAATACAAATTTCAAATGGCTAATTCCGTTTTGAGGCCTTTTAAGGTCGTTTATTATGAAACATATTCGAGCAGAAAAAGGTATCAGACGAGTTTAATACGAATTACATTATAAATTGTTTTATAGTAAAAAAAATTAAATCATGAAATTCTTTGGGTCTGAATTAGACCGTCTGATACTGAATAAATGAATTTTAAAATAATGCGTGGGCGTTCGAAGTTATATCTAAGATTGGGATCTCCAGGCCCCTCATCTCGGGTTTGTGGTTGAACTTCTTTTCGAAGCTCTTCTTGGTCAGAAAAGTGAAATCTGGTGCGCTCATTGGTAAAAGCGGGTCAAACTCGAACGCGAACTGAGGAGCCTAGTGATCTCAATCTTTCATATCCCTTTATCACCTTTTGGTTAGAATGCGTAGCCACAACGTTAAAATCACACGTTAAAAGGAGTAGTGGCTACGCATTCTAACCAAAAGGTGATATACAATACTTATAAAATTTTGCTAATCATGGTGCCCAAAATCGAATCTTCTCAAAGGTTGCCTGAAGGGAAAGTAGTAGCGTTTAAATTTATCAGTTAATCAGTAACGCCTGCCTCTATTTTTTCAAATTCATATTACCTCATTAGTATTGTACGTCAGCGTTTGAAGTTATGTTTATGAATAAAAAAACCACTATGATTGGTCAAATAATATAACGGGCATCGTAGGCGGTAAAATGTTATAAAACCATGAACTGTATGCGCATTAATGATAAATCGATGAAAAATACTATGTCAAGTATTGGAAAATTTAGGACTTTCCACAGTGCGGTTTGGTTTTCACGATTTTCTAATGTCCAAACAAGTCTTCTGAATCATACCTGTACGATATTTTCACAAAACCCTTATTTGTTATTTTAGTTTTGCTCCAAATTTTATCCTCCAATGATATCGTTTTTTCAACCAAAGGGAATCTTGAAAATGATGGTGATTTCGATAGCGCGTGTTCGAATATTGGGAGCTTCAAAGTTGATTAGTGCGTTTTATCAGCCAATCAAACCCCCGGTCAATAAGGCTGCGTTGGATTCGACAATAGTTGGATTCGAACAAGCGTTATAGAGATCACCATCACTTTCAAGATCAACTTTGGTTGGAAAAGAATATGAATGAAAAGTATTTGAAAAACAAATAAACCATTCAGATGAGTCTTTCTTTCGAAACAAAAATTTAAGTTTAAAAAACGAAATTTTAAAAACCGTTTGGAAAGCTATTTTATTTTTTGTCGCCGAAATTGGCTATTAAGATTGCTTTTTCTTCCATACCTTTTCCCAACCTTAGTCCATTTAAAAAATGCTTACTATTTCTATAGCGCGTGTTCGAATCCCACCAATGTTGTCTTAGTGATTGTCTTTAGAATGATTTTAGGCAAGGGTGCTTGATATTCGAACCGCCGAAGTTGATCGGTGTAATCACTCAATCAATCACCAAGACAATCACTCAAACATTCTGATCAAGACTTTTTTTCAGACTTTGACATTTTTGCGAATTTTTTTTTAGAATTTAGACTGTGCTGTTAATTGTCATGGTTTATCAAAAACATATTTATTTAATGCTCCGGCTAATTAATTATTCTGAAGATGTGATGTGATTTGAATCAAATTTATAGTTAAACCTTGACAAAGCGGTATCCTAAAATATTAGAATTTTGAAACTATTTCATTATTAAAAGCTGATAAATAAATCATTGCATTTTTATGCAGATTTTGACACACGAGGAAATAACTCAAAATAGATTAAATGGCTTGTGGTCCCACTCATCATTAAAAGTTAGATGTTTATTGGATTCTTGAAAATTAAATCACAAATTCTCTACATTATAAAACAAGCAGGTTTTTATACTCTTATTTACTGCTTTCTCTCTAATAACTTGACAGATTTGTTCAAAACAACTTAATGGTTATACCGTATAACCATAACTTACGGTTAACTTAAACGATTAATTAACCTAGGTGCTTCACAACAATAAACTCATTCAGTATGCGCATATAAAACTGATTGCAAGATGTTTCTTTCAATTTTCGAGAACAGTTTTTTTCATATACCAAAAAATTGAAATAAAATAATGTGGGTACATTAAGTATATTTTTAAAAAGTTTGAAAATTATTTAAAAATGACTTCAGCCAGATCGTGACAATAATAAAAGTAGACTAACGCGGATTACTTGCAAATAATCAAAAACCTAAATTTGAAAAATTGGCCAATGAAATCGTGTTTGTGATTTATTCAATTTCGCTCGATTATTTAGCTACGAGACAGCAACAAAAAAATGAAAGGTGCACATATTCGTAAAGCTTTAGCATGACTAAAAAAAGTGAATTAATTTTCGAAATTTTTTCTTTATTTTTGTTAGAAAAAGTCTTATAATTAATGAAACTCTTAAAAATTATCTAAGTTCTAGTCAACACCAAAGTATCAATAGTTCTGTGCATTTTTCACGTGTGAAAATAAAAATTCTATCCAAATATTGCAAATAAAACCATGATCGTTGCAACTATGCCCTACGAGTGTTCTGATAAGTCTAGGTTTTATCATGAAGTAACTCGAAAATGATCTTATCTACCAAAAAAACGTTTCAAAGTGTTTTTTAATTAAGACATACCAAATCTATATATCAAACAAACCTTGCAAGAGCCCAGTTGTGCAGATCTACATAGTCTGAAGACACCTGTTATAAAATTTTTTATTTAGTGATCAGAACTTGACGTTTTGCTAATGGTGTTAAGTTTAAATTGAATTATTTTCGAGTTACTATATGATATTTTTTTTTGAAACAAATTGGCCTAAATTCAGTAATTTATGTTCTATTTTGCATCAATTGGTCTAATTTTTAATATGAAATTTTTGAGGTTTGTAATGTACATAACCGAGATGTTTTATTTGACAAAAATGTCGGTAATTACTAGAAAATAATCGACATGTCTAATTATGGAAATTAAAATTCCACATCATCAAGATTTAAAACTTAAATACCAACAAAACTTTTGCTGATCATGAACAATAATTATTCACGAATATTAACTGGGTACAAAACATAATTCTTGTGATTTGTGAGAACATCCGGATCTGTCACGTTTTNAACAACTTGACCACAAGAAAATATATCTAGGTTTTAAAATTATCAGACTCGAAGTGAAGTTTTATCATTATTTTTATTATACAGAAATTAAAAAAAAATTTGAATTAAAATGATTGTAAAATTTTTGGTTGTATAAAACAAAAATCACGTCATTAAAAAAACCGAGATATATTGCGGTTAGAAAAACAAAAACCTGTTTTAGAATTTTATAAGGCTACATACAGGATAAGGAAGGAACTATCTTACAAAACTAACAATACCAGAAACAATAATTGAGGCTTATGGGATGGCACTGTCTCGAAAAAACATTCTGACGATGAGAAAATTTATCACACTTGGTTAGAAAATGACTTTGGAAAGATTTTTCGAGTCCAAATAATACTAAAAAAATTTTCAACGTCATTTTGCGACCAAAAGTGTGACCTAGGACTATAAAAACATTTATCTAAACTCGTTCTACAGTGTAAAGCATTTTCACTTTTGATTCGTTCCAATTTCTTCCAAACCATTTTTATGAGCGTATTCGAAGAATAATTTGTTCAAAAGACCATGAAAACCCTTACAACACTTTGTTCTCATTCAAAAATAATCTTGTAAGATCGGTCAAGTAAGTTTCCCAGACAAATGGGCGCTCAATGATTTTTGGTCAAAAATAAACTGAAAATTCAGCATTAACTGTTTTAACCGAGACTCAATTAAAATTTCGCATGATTCACGCTGATGAACGTTTATTTTATTTTCATGCTGATTTGGTGATATACCATTCAAAATTATCGTTTGTTGTAATATTTCTGCTGAAAAGTAATAATTTTCAGATTTTGCCTTTAAATTTTGGTTTGTGTTTTAAAAATTAATTTATTATAGAAATTATTTGAGATCAGATGCCAGTCTTAATTATAAAACAACCTTTATTGCAAAACAAATTATTTATACAGTGAATGACTGATAACTAGTCTCCTGTGTGAGCACAAAGCTATGACTACCAACAACAAAATCGAAGTGAATTTGGTTATATCTTTAATCCGGGAAGAGGCTCCATTGTTAGTTAATCAAGCCAAAATGTCAGTATCGTTTACTTAACATGGGCTTTCTCCCCCGATTAAAAATATCTCGTTTATAAACTTTCTGTGAGAATTGAAAAACTCAAAAACCATAAAATGGTTTCGAAGCCCTTGACGCTCATTAGAACGTCATCTCACGCTATCGTTTCAATCAACTTCCCTACCAAACGTAGCATTTATCCATTTTTTGGTCCTAAAAACAATGAAAATTACTTCCAAAAACACTTTTGATTTTTTGTCGAATGATTAAAGTGTTATCTTGTTAAAGACCTTATCGTCATCCGAAATAACTGACGATATTTATGGCGTTTTTCAGAGTTTTCTTGTATATCTCGAGAGCATTTGGGAAGTAATTTTGCCAGTTAGAAATAATGTTATAGTTGATTTCAAATTGAAAATTAATGACGAAAATTTTCAAGGATTTTTGGAGGGGATCAAATTATTAATTGAGGTGTCAGAACCTTGGTATGACGAATTTTATCGCGAAAAATCGTATTTAGTTGAATCAGCTTAGAGTTCAACAAAGGAACTGTAAAATATTTGGAACTGACTTGATTAACCCCCCACCTGCCCCCTATGTTCCATCTGTGTTTTGCAACACAATTATGAAATCAATCATTTTGGCTTGATATTATTGTTGAATTTCAGAGTTTGACCTTAAATGTGATTATTACGAAATTTGAAATTGTCTGTAGAAAGTGTAACGGATTCAAAGTATATCCTTTTCCTAACGGAACTCCATCTCAAAAAACTTTACTATCGCTATTGCGCGTGGTCGGATCCCACTAATGTTGTCTTAGTGATTGTCTTGAGTATAATAATAGGCAAGGGTGCTTGATATTGGGACCGCTAAATTTGATCGGTGTATAATCACTCAAGCAAACACTTAGACAATCACTTAGACAACATCAGTGGGATTCGAACACGCGCTATAGAGATAGCAAACGTTTTTGAGATGAAGTTCCGTTAGGAAAAGGATATTATTAATTCTCATTTTTATTTTCTTACTTTTCGGTTGCAAACGTTTCGCTAAAGTATTTTAATTTTGGAACGAACAATTTTGTCGACATAATTCCAAATACAGTTTATGCGCCCTAATTGGAACACCACAAACTTCAATTTGCGCCCAATCTGGAACACTTTGAAGGGACTTTTTGAGCTGGTCAGAACGAGAATTCGACACACTTTCTTGCAATAATAAAATTTCTGCAAAAGGGTTCCAGATCGGGCGCAACCGTCAAATTTATTGTGTTCCAGTTAGGGCGCATGGACTGTATATATCTTTTAATGTCCGAGGTTTGTCCCATATACTATGGCTAGGGTCAGTACCGGGCGTAAAATTGACTTTTAAACGAAGTAGTTTATTGACGATTTGTGATCGGTGACTGCTGCGGTATTTTAAGGATTTTTTTTTCTGAATACGTAGAAAAAAAAATTTCGAAAAATTTTTATTTGGTAAAATGGCATTTTATGCTTAAAATTGACGATGGAAGTAGGTGCTCATGCCTGCTCAGTCCTAAAATTATGCTTATCGGATAGCAAATAAAATTTTACGACGAAAAAGACAATAAAATTCGGCGGCAGTAAGATGTTAGCTAAAATCATTTGAGTTTTCGGTCGTTCCGCCTACCGATTTTTTAATCAAAATTCCTTCAAAATGAACCGAAAAATTTTTTCCGAAATTTTTTTTTGTCATGTTAGCTAAATGTTTTTGTGGCGCGATCCGTGCCATTAAAAATACTTAAAAATGACATAATTAATCAACCATTGAAGCGCCTCACAAAGCCCAAAAGGTTCTTTTTTAATACTCACATTGTGACCAACAGGTGGCTCCAAAAAAAATTTTCATGGTCGGAATCATTTTTTTTGAGAAAGTTCAATCATATAAAATCAAAAAATTAGTGATCAGGGGTTTAGTTTTGCATATAAATCTCCCGGTACTGACCCTCACTATTTTGAAAAATTTTAGCAGCATATTCAATAGATTCAGAGAGTTTCATGAATTTAATAGACCGGTGTCAATGCGAACATAAAATATAAAACTTTTCATGATTTTTTTCAATTTTATCGTCTTACTGAATAAGGAAAATCCTATTTTCTATCATGAGAGAAAGTGTCAGGAGCAATTAGACCGAGAGACTTATGCAATTCATACGCAAGAAATTCGACTAAAAATGTCGGGCAACAAAGTGTAGTTGGTTAACACTAAAATAATGATAATATAGCTCCGGGTTCAAGCACGGCTTATCTCCCCCTCCTATTCAGGAGTGACCAAAGTTAACCAGCAAAAGCACTTATTTTGAATAATGCTGAAATTATTTATTTGCATCGATTCAAATTAAGACAAATCAGAATACCGGTGACTCATTAAATTTTCTAAAGACTTTTTGTTATCAGAGGGCAATTTCACCTACCTATCGTGATTAGTTTGATCTTTATCTATGTACAAGGTTTCCGAAGCATATCGTATTTCTCAATTATACAGTCACATGACATTTTGGACTATACTGTATACAGCATGTGATTATAATAGTAAACTGTATACAGCCTGTATCACAGGTCAAAATTTTGGTCACTCAAACCGCACGCTTAAAGTGACCAAAATTCCCAGAATATCCCTTTATGACGTTTTGTTAAATCGGCCAGGGAGCCAATCCTAACACTCCGAAGTCCCTTCTAGCCACTCATGAGGCGGCTTTTCAACCTACATCTCTCAGATTTAATCTTGAGAGTGACTAAAATTTTGGTCACTCAAATCGCACGGTCTAAGTGACCAAAATGAAATCCCAGCTATCAAAATGCCTTAAAAAAAGATAGATGCAAAATTGGGTCAAGCATGGCTAACAAATTTTGGTTACTCAAAGTACTTCCCCAAAATAATTTTGATATTATCAGTTACGTGGGATAAAAAATATAAATTTATGAGGCTTCAATAGTAGTTTGTTCTAACGAAAAAAGTCAAGAATGTTAATTTATTATGATTTTCGAAAGTTATTTAATGTCATTTTGCTTGTGACCTGATTGGCACAGCAAAAGGTCCTGCTACTTGATAACGGAATCCCGCGATAATATATGTCATATTTCTACTAAATATCGCGAAATTACCAAATCATAACATTTTTATCGCTATAAAGAATAACTAAAATGCGAATTTTCTGACCAGTTATTTTTTCACCAATAATCTCAGATAAATAATCGGTTCGGTCGATTTGGTAAATTTTCTGAAAAAAATCTGAAAATGAGGTGGATTTGGGTTAATAATCTATTGGTTATTTTTGACGGATTAATTTCTCGCGTTCAAAAACGTATTTTAAAATATATAGCTCGAAAAGAACGCTAAACTATGATCTAATAATATTTTGTTCAGAGGGTGCCAAAAGTTATGAACCTTATTCTCCCGTTTGACGCAGATCATTTGGTAATTTAGTTTTGAACAGTGATATGTTTATCGCGTAGCACGCAGTATTACCCACATAGTATTGTAGCAGGCAACGAGAGACTACTGCTGTATGCAGCGGTTGGGTAGGCAACAAACTAATGTAGGCCGTAAGCCTACGCTCGATTCTAAAAGGGATGATCAGTAACCAATAGAATGGCTAGTGAGCAATCAACTCGACATTACTTCTTATTCTAAGGCGAAAGTATATTCATAGAGATTATACGCTTGATTCGAGTAAGTAGATGATATAAGATTTATGTGACTGTTGATAAAGAATACATTAGGTTGAATAACATTAATCAAAGTAAAGCTGTTGCACGCAATACTTTAAGTTACTGAATCCGGAGATTCTAAGTCTATAGGTAAGGCTACATAGTCCCCATTTGGTCCCTATTGCTACGTCGTAAGATTCAGTTAAAGTTCCTATCACTTTGAAAGCCGATCAGATTAGCGTCATTCTCTCACGCTTTAAGGGCCTCGGTGCATTTTGGCAGATTTGCACTTTTTTTAATTTTTTTTTGTCTTCATGGAAACCTTTTTGCCACCTCATAATTTTCGAATAAAAAGTATTTCAAACGTAAGTTGCCACTTTTGAGCTCACTTTGTATAATCTGTTTTTTCAGATCGAATATTTTTACTTTATAAATCGTCTTTAAAATGAACACTCTAAAAACGCGCGTTTGGTACTTTAGGTGTCTAAATTACATTAAAAGTTCTTTTTTCTATTTTATTAATTAGATGCTTCAAAAAATGGTCTTGACCACCATCGAAAATTTATATAATTTCATTTCATATAATTTCAACGTCAAAATCGATAAGTAAAATTTCCTAAAAAAGACGAAAAAAAACGAAATTTTAGCACATCGAAAAAAATATTTATTTTCATGAGTTAAATTTACTAAATTTTGCATGGTGAACGAGTCGGCTTACCAATTAGGCAAGTCTCAGTGAAATAATTTTGATTTAATTATTGATTAAGGGGGTAGCAGCGATGTGGCAGACTGGCGTCAATTTAATTTACGATAATAATTAGTTGGTTTATTTTTTTGCTTATTATCGTTAGCTGAACCAAAATAAATGTATATCAGCTCATTAAAATCATTTTTTATCTATTTAAGGAACGATTTGAGTTTAAACTTTAATTTTATGATTCGTAAAATTTTCGAAAAAATTCAAAGCATTATGGAAATTTTAAGCATTATTCGTCCAAAATTTTTTCTGATTTATTTTTTGAAATTTGTGAATAAAAACGAAAAATAGCCACTTTTACTTTTTTCATGCATGTTTACATATTTTCTGACTGATGTTTGAAAAATCATGAAATGTTTATTTGTCATTTTGTTGTCGACTTTTTAAAAATATTATGAAAATTTTCCGCAAATCAAGTCCAAAAATTTTTATTGCTGGTTTTTTAAAATCTCCTTTAAAAATAAAGCCAAATCACATGTGAAATTTTATAGTTTCTATTTGATTTCCGTATTTGAATCGATGGAAAGGTCAAGCGAATATTGTTTCTGAACTACTGATAACATTTACAACACTTGCTTGTGACACCGGTTTGTGCCATTTGGCACGCAATTTATGGAACTTTTATTTTTTTTAAAAAATCTATATAAAATTGTGGGTGTAATAGGCTACTTAACTTTTAAAAGTCAGTTCATTATTTTATATTTAAACTCAATTGAAGGTACATTTTTTTTCCTAAAAAGCTATTTTTCTCTATTTTTCATGAAAAAAAAACTTTCATATCAGAGAAATGTTTTCATGTGGATAATGATTTTCCCACGAATTAGTGCATTACATCCGAAAATGCCTGAAGTTTATAAATATCGCTTTTCAAAAAAATCCCACATCGAGTCAAGTTGGAAATGGAGTTGTAATGAAAAGTGGTTTTTGATATTTTTACAGATACTTAAGAATGTTGAGAAATTAAAAATATAAACGTTTGCAAGAATGAACACTTTGATTGAAAATAAAAAATATAAAGAAAAATTTTCACATTTTTTTTTCTTTCATAAATCACTCCAAAAAAATGTA
>SCLH01000215.1:253598-267813 GCA_004367855.1 Oikopleura vanhoeffeni
ATTATCTTATCGTTTTTTAAACCATTTTAAGCAAATCGTAGCCAAGAACCGACAAAAGCCTTCCCGCTCAAGTCACCGGACTGCGATCTGAAAAAGGCAGCGATCTCGGAGACTCGCCTTTCTTCCCAGTGTACAGGTTAACCGCACTCGACCTCATTCCATTGCAATACCGTCTCAAATGAAATGGATGAGCCAGAGTTAACTGTAAGTACTTCGACGGTGTTGCGCCATTACCAAGTTTATGCTTTCGCGAATTCACTAAACTCCCAAAGGAATGGAGGATACGACTCATTTTATGCCACATTTACTTACCGGTGAAAAAACAAATTTATTTTCGAAAGGATCTATTATGCTATATATTTAAATTTTCAAAAAATAGTTTTGAAGTGATACAAACTTTATTGGTACCCGCATTTTCGTCTTTTCACAATTTTCTCGATTTTCTATTTATGGCGCAAAAAAAACGAAAATTCGTCTTTGAGCAATTTTCCTATTTTTCTTTCATGGCCCAAAAAACGAACATTCGTCTTTTCACAATTGTCAGATTTTTTTTATCATGGCGCAAAAAATAAAATTCGTCGTTTGAGCAATTTTCTGATTTTCTATTATGGCGAAAAAAGCGAAAATCGTCTTTTTGGCGATTTTTCTTTCATGGCGCAAAAACGAAAATTCTGTTTGAATATAAGTTGGCTTACCTCATTTTTAAGAAAAAAGTTCGTATATCCCTTTATCACCTTTTGGTTAGAATGCGTAGCCACTACTCCTTTTAACGTGTGATTTTAACGTTGTGGCTACGCATTCTAACCAAAAGGTGATAAAGGGATATGAGTTCGTAAGTTCATGAAAATAAAAACAAAGTTTAACATTTATTCTACTGATAAGCTGTTCAGGCAAAAAAGCCGATTTCCGATTTTTTGGAAAGAAAAAATTAAACAAAATGTTCATTCCTGTTACATCGCAAACAACCTACTAGTTGACTTTTAAGTGTAACGCCAAGGACACTTAATGAATTGGTTAAACAATATTAATCACGAAGAATTTCAGCACATGAATAAACTTTTGACAGGCCTGATGTTCTGCAAGCTTGCACGCATATATAATATGTATACATACGTTATGTAACAGAATGAATTGCAAATTAATATGTATTGCAGAACATGTTATGTTAACATTTTCATATTTATAAAAATTCAAATTATGACCCTTGGCGATGATTTTGTTAGTTTACCGGTAAGTTAATGAAAAATATGCGACAACCGTCTTTGCTAATTTATATTTTTTAAATGCTATGATTAAAAACTAATATATGCTAGCTCAGTAACCATTTAACCCTTCATGACGTAAAATCATTTATTAACCCTCTGCAACCATGGTACATCCTTACCTTATATTTGGAAATAATGCACGGGCGCATTATTTCATACAATGAGAGTTAAGGTCAATTTTACCCGTGAATAATGTTTGTCATTTTTGTTTTATCTTGTTAAAAGTAATCACAATTTAACCTCAATTGTCAATCAGCGGTCCAATTCGCCCGAGTCGAAACCGCCCGGGGCGCCACACGACCACCGGATGTCCAATCCGCAAGTAATTAGAAGAGAAAGCCATCAAGGCCAAATTCAATGAAGCCAATTCTATCTGAGAAAGCTGGAGATATAGTTCACAGTTAAATATTCGATGCAGAAATGAGACAAAAATTGAAAAAAACTAAAATTGACCATTAATATTATTAATTTAAAAAACTTCTAAAATTTCAGATTATTTCAAAAAACTTCAGCTGAGTTGAGGTAATGCCCAAATTGATTTTCACTATGAGATAGCAATTATATCCCATAGTGAGTATGAGTCTGGGCAACATTTCAAGTTGAATTCTCAACTAAGCTGTACATAAATTTCCGTATTTTTTTTGAAAAGAGCTTAATTTTTTAAGGAAAATAGAAAATTTTTAAATTTTTCACATAACTCATAGTTTAGGTAAAACTGCTCAATTTTTAAGCAATACAAAAAATTCAAGTTTTTGTTAAACGATTTATTGTGATATAATTTATCAAGATGACCCTAGGTATATCCCTTTATGACCTTTTGCTTTAATCTAAGAGATGTGGGTTGAGGGAGCCAATCCTTACACTCCTAAGACCCCTTCTAGCCACTCATGAGCCACTCTTCTCTTCTTTTCAGCCCACATCTCTTAGATTAAGCACAAGGTCTAAAGGGATATTGCGATTTCAAAGAGAGTTGCAACTTGCAACCTAGCCCATTGCTCATATGACGCACTCATGTTTTGAAGCGAATCATCCAAAGTATAAAAAATTTTGTATGGGTACGCAGTTATCTTCGAATATAACTGATTTGTGTAAAAACTGAATTTGTATTCATAAAAAACACTATTTTGCTCTCTATTTTTTATCTTATAAGCATGCCGAACGGTCTTCACGCAGTTGGCGACATTCCTATTCCCCGCGTGAAATTGGCGGTGGATGTTCAGTTCGATAAGCATGAAAGCGAACGATGGAAGCGACACTCAATTGCACACGCATTCGAACCCATGAAACATCTGACCCTGATAATGATACCTCAAGTTAGGGTTATATTTGAGTAAAATAGTTTATAAAAGACTACTTAATTTATTTATCTACGTTTCGATTTTATTTATCATTCTCAAGATTAACTTATTTGAACTTCAGAGTTTTCTAATATCAAAATCGCACAATACTAGAATTTTCGAAAAAAATAAAATTCCTAAAATGGCACATTAAGTGCTAATTTTTACTACATTTTAAATATTAAATGTACAGTTCGATATTTAAGGCTTTTTTTCAAAACAATTGAATGCCTTTGAATCGATTTGTCATTGGTCACTTAAAGAAGGTCGTTGAGTTCTTATAAGAAAGGCTTCAGTTTTTTCACGGTTTTTCGTGCTTCTAAATCCCCTTTCTATAATTTTAAATCGATTTTGAAAATAGTCAAATTTAGCTTTTCGACCAGTTGTGTTATTTAGACTATTTTCATGTACATATTTTTGGGTTTCAGATTGATATTTGTCACAGCATAAATTGTGTTAATGAACGTTTGTGAGAACAGAATCATACTGGTGATCTTTTATGGCGTGTTCTTAAACAGCGCTTTGGTTTTGCCCATATATTTTTTTACAAGGCTGTATTAAATAAACAACATTTGATTTTTCAAAATTTTCAATTTGTGGTTAAGCCATAAATGAAAAAAAGTTTGCTCACTTTAACTGCGCGTTATGCTACGTTAACTCGAAATTCAAGGAGTATTTTTTCCATTTCTCTAGTTAAATCACAAATGCTGTGTTCAATTAATGGAGACGAATATTCCAAACAAATAGTGTGATTTGCAGGTGGTCTGATAGGTTTTTCTCTATTTGCAAAGAATATTTGTATTTTGCTATTTATAAGTGCACTAGGATAAGAATTATGAACGTATAAAGTTCCTTCAGTTCTTCAAGTGTTTCTAAAAAATTTCCTTGTGAACTACTAGCATCAAATTCACGGTGTATATTTGTTAAATTGAACCTTTTTTGTACTTAGGGCTTGAAATAGATTGTTTTCAAAATTACAAATGACTGTATCCACAGAATTTGTGAATCAGTTTTTTCTTCTGTATTAAGAAAAATATCAATGTCAAGAAATTTTTCGAATTTTCTCGTCCATATAGTCAACTGTAAATTTAACGATTTGTCAAAGTTTTATTTCTCTCAAAAAACTGCGAATGAGTTTTTATGAATGATGATAAGTGAATCATCTGCAAACCGTGAATAAAATTTCATTTTTTAGTGTCAAGGTATTTTTGAACAATTTTCGGATTCAAGATTGTTAACAAAAATATTACTCAAAATTGGGCTCAAACTGCTACCATGCTGAGTCCCGATTTGCTGTTGAAAAAATTCCTATTTGACTTCTAACTATACTATATTTTGTCGGAATTTTTATTAAAAATGTTTTGAAATTTTCGCGTTTTGGGGGTGGCAATACATTGCCATCTGCGTCTTTAAACTAAAAATAGTTTGTAAAAAAATATTTTTTTATTATAAATACAGTCCTCGCTCCCTAACTAGTACAAATATCGAACCCAAAAGGTTGTACCAGTCAGGGAACATCCCTATACTTTTGCGTAGGAAGCTACATTGTAGATAAAAGTTGTTTTATTTTGTAGTTAAATTTGAATAGAAAAAGTTTGTCTATATTGTATATCCCTTTATCACACTTTTGTAAATATCCCGGCCCTGATTAGCAAACGTAGTGTGTTTTCAAGTAGTAGGGCCGGGATATTTACAAAAGTGTGATAAATGGATATGAATCTAGAATTCTAAAATGTGAGAATCGCAAAACTTTTCAACTTATTCTCTTTCTGATATTCCAAAAACCATAATAAGTCGAGGCAAACTATAAAAATTTATAAAAGTACGTTTTGAATATTTTTATGCAATTTTGCGATTTGGTGCAAGCAGAAGATCAAAAACACCTGCAAAAACTTCTGCCATTAAGGGGATTGTGGGTGCTTCCAGCAATGTGCTGGGGAAAAATGAGCCGTTTTTAAAAATCAAACTAAAACTCAACTCTTTTGTAAGAATTGAGTGAAAGTTTATTTTTCCAATTGTATACATTGTATTGTAGTCCGTAACCTTGAGAAGTTTCAAAAATTGATTCACTTTAGAAAATATTATCACATCAACCTTTAAATGCATAAAACCTAATTGCTGGTATTTATTTCCATTGAAGTATACCGTCATATCCACGTATCCAAAAATCACATAATGCCGATATTATTGGCCAGAAAAAAATTCTCTACAATCACAACTAAAAATATTTTATAATTCATCTTAATTCGGCGAAAATTATTTTTGAAAATTCCTGCTATAGTTAAATATAG
Source organism: Oikopleura vanhoeffeni (assembly GCA_004367855.1). Classification (NCBI taxonomy): domain Eukaryota; kingdom Metazoa; phylum Chordata; class Appendicularia; order Copelata; family Oikopleuridae; genus Oikopleura; species Oikopleura vanhoeffeni. The sequence goes on from SCLH01000215.1 coordinate 258,492, forward strand.
GCAAAATGTACATCATTTTACAAAAAAAGTTAACTCGCGAACGGTACATGCGGTACATGTTTTCTCTTTTTCATAAATAATTCTCGATTATCTTATTAAACTTTGACTAAAAAATTTTAATAATTTTTTTCATATTTCTCGCAATCACTATTTCTTTATGTGATTAAGTGGCGCGCCATTATTACATTGATTAAGCTAAAAATTGAAATATTGAAAAAGGGTCAAAAATTGTAACAAGTATAATATTGAAAAACTTTCATTTAGTGTAATTTTTTGCTGTGATTATTTTTTGTAATTTGAGACTATCCAATGTGTGGAATTGTTAATAAATAACTTATTTTTGCAAGCAAATCCGATGTTCTAGAACTAGTTATTCGATAGGAAAAAACTTTTTTTTGCTGCAATCAATTCTCATTGTGCTGATGTGATACAAAACAACAATACCGAATTTTGAGAACGTGTTTGAAAAAATAATACGCTGATCCCACAATCCCCTTAAAGAAGTTTGTACGGATTAAGGGTGAAGCAGTTACGACGTGAGGACTGTGATATTTTTTTTTGAAATTTTATTTTGTTTACATTTTAGTTACAAATTATTTCGAAAACTTTTTATTTTGAATGATAAAATAATTTGGAAAAAAATTATTTTTTTGAAAAACATTATTAAAAATTATTATTATTTCGAAAAGAATTACTTAAATTTTTCATCTAAAATAATAGGTTGATAATGCTCAATCTATAATCCAACTTTCAAATGTTATTTTCTAGAAATTTAACCCCTGATAAGTTCAAATTCTGCATCACCCAGAACCAGTCCTAGACCCAGTTCAATGATGGTTGACGTTCCCGAACAGGAAGAAATCAAAGAAATTAAACTTCCCGATTTGTGTAATAATAACTTTCCTAAACAATATAATCAAAGAGAACATCTTTGTAGGAGGAAATCAAAATCTGTATCCAATTTTGGAGATCAAGTCATGTCACCAAGGTAAATAGTTTATTTTATAAATTTGATTGATTGATTTGATTTTATATCAATTCGCCGAGATTACTTCGAAGTTTTTTTTTAATATTGGCTTTTAAGGGGTTCTCACATAATTGCGCGATTTTTGTCTACCGAGATTGCCAAAGAAATTTCCGGTTGTTAAAAAATGGAAACGCAATATTTTCAAAATTCACTCATCAGAAAAAATCGGAGTAATTTGCCTAAGAAAACTTATTAATTACTCACTGATCGATTTCATGAGGAGAAAATGAGTGCAAGCCTAAGATTGACCAGTAATTATTCCGATCCCTCGATTTCACTCGAAAGTGTTTTTCCGAGCAACAAAATTACATACTGTATATTTCAAATATTGAGATCCATAATAGGGATTCCCTACGCCTCTACTTTCGCGTTCGCGTTTGACCGATGAAAGCACCGAATACCACTTTTTTGACTAATAAGAGCTTCGAACATAAGTTCAAACGCGAAAGTAGAGGCCCAGAGATCCCCTTTTTAGATATAGTAACATAATGTAAACACTAGACTCTGTATTTTTACAGTTTCGAAACTTCTGAATTGTAAAAACTGTAGCCTGAAGATGCGTAAGCGAAACGTTGCAGATAATAAATATTAAATAGTAACAGAATATGTAAAAATATCAATTAAAAATTTGCTTTATCTGATTATTTTAGAACACACTCCAAATTCGCCACCACAGTGCCACCGAGTGGGTGGATTTTGCCCGATGAGGGAATTGACGAAGGTGGAGTTCCTCGAAGCGAAAAACCACCGAGGAAAAATACAGAGACATTTGGTCATGAACTTGACGAACAAAATGAAGCTGATGTTTTAGAGGCAGAAGCTCTTTGGGATTTCACATCATGGGACGAAGAAGAACTTTCTTTTTGTGCTGGGGATGTTATTATGGTACGTTTTGAATTTTAAATCTTAAGTATTTTGCTATAATTTCCGCGGTTTCAAACATGCTTATTGTTTGCTTATCTCTGAGCTCTATTAAGGGGGTTATAATTGCTGGATTGCATGCAAAAATTATCTTTCTTTGTTTCATAAATTGAACAAATACATACAATTCCCGGGTAAATCGGTCTTGAGAAATCAATTACGACGAATAAAATTTTTGTAATTCGACTTTGAAGTCATTTTTTAGAGTTTAAACCAAAAATAGCATATCACATAAATATGGACAAAACTGTAATTTGAATATCGAAATTGAATTCTTGGTCAAAAACTGAGCTAGAAAAGTATGTTTAAAAAGCCTAACACTATTACTAACAGAAATAAGGCCTCTAATTGTTTGTTATGATATTGACATGCTGCTTTTATGTTTATAGCGGTGCGCACTTAATCTATGATTAAGAGAGATTACCTCAAAATGATAAAAATAAAATACGAACGTTTTATGTATTTTTTTGTGTTTAATATTTTCTGTTCTTACAAAAAACGAATCTAAATAATATAAGACAGTTATATCGCATTTTACGAAAGTGACTTTTTTCAATTTTACGAATAGCTCAAACGTAATCTGTTTATAAAAATCCGAACGTTTTGTGGTTAACGATGTTTCTGATTTATTTTAAAAGTTTAAATCAACTTGGAAATAAACTCCGCGAGTTATATTCATCATGATGCCCGAGTAACTTAAATCTCTCATTTGCCTTTTAAAAGAATAGGGAATAAGAGATTTAAGTTACTCAGGCATCATGATCGATATCTTGCTGGAGACAAATTAAGGATTGAGAAAAGCGTTTTTGTAGAGTGTTTTACGAGCTTATTACGATTATTGATATAAATTGACATATTTGAAAATGAAGCTGATCTACTCACGCTAGTCGTTTTTATAAAAAATTTAGAAATAAAAAAATCGTGTACAGTATGTCACGTTTTTTCTTCCGTTTTTCCAATTTGCATAATATACTATCCGCCAATGAAAAAGTTTTAATCTGGCAAAGACGTAGGTGCTCGACAAATTTGAGCGTTTTGATTGGCGGATAGCAAATTGGAAAACCGGAAGCAAAAACGTGACATACTGTATTTCCGGAGATGACAAAAACAAAATTATAATTTTATTTTCAAAAATTTGAAATAAATTCGTCCCAGAACAGCCAAAAAACGTTTTTTGAACAGATTTTGAGAGTCCCACGCAAAGCATTCTCCGCCCTTCTTTTCTTTCAGTCTTACAATTTTAAACCATATACGGTATAAGCTTATATATAGTTGTTTCATAATGCCCCCTCTTGATATTGCCCCCTTTTTTGGGCATATTTGGGGAAAAAACTAGCCCTTTGAAGGGGTATTTGGAGAAAAAGGCTGCCCTTACTAGCTTTTGCCCCCTTTTTGGCCAAATCTGAGAGGGGGCATTATCTATGAAACAACTGTATGATTGAATAGCTGATGAATTTACGGAGAGCTGTTACTATCCAAACCTTAATTTTTGTGTGTTTTTGTTCCCGAAAACGATACTTTGAAATTATGAAAATCCATAAATTTTGATTAAAATGCTAAAACCCAAGACGGTATATTCCCGAAACGATGAAAAAGTACTTTTCTGACTAAGTATGAGGATAAAAATTCCCCCAGTTTGTTTCAAATTGTCCATATTTAAAAAATAAAATGTCGAACATTTTTTGTTTGATCCTTAGTTCCTGAGGGGTACCCCCTTACACATAATAAAGTTCTCTTTATTTTCTTTGATTTCATTTTTTATGTTGAGGTTTTCAATCAAAAAAATACCGTGTACAATGAGTTTACAACCGGGATTCTGAGAGTTGATTGATCAAAATATACCTTGATGATAGGATATCATTGGTCACTGAAAATTTAGCTTTAATTTTAGCTCTTTAGCTCCATAATTATTATTTTTTTCGTAAAAATTAATAAAATAGCATTGATAAATAAAATTTATTTATAGGTTATCGAAAAATCTGACCCAAACTGGTGGTGGGGATCAAATAAAAACGACATAGCCTGGTTTCCAGCAAATTATGTTCGTTTACGGATTAACCAGACGAAAAGCATTTCTGCAACTGACGAAAAGAAAACTTCGAAGCAAATCAAATTAAAAGTTCGAGAAAAAGTTACACAAGAAATAATTCAATCAGAAAGAACTTATGTTACACATCTAAGAGGTAAGTCATATTAGTTTGAGTTTGAATGTCCAAAATTGGGCTGTTTTAGCGCTCCCTGTCTACTATGCGGAAATCGTGAACGTGGTCTTTCAATTTATAATTAAGGCCATTTGGAATTAACGAAAATTAAAAACAATGGCAAAAAAATTCGGCGATATTGGGCATTTTCGGCGATATTGGCACTTTCAGCGATATGGAGACAAAAATAAAGTTTTCCGATCATAAATTGAAAACGTGTAGGTGGTACAAATGACGTCATAATTTGAAAAGTTTTTAAATTTAATAATGAATTTCACATTTGTTTCAAAAAATCAGCAAAATGCGTAGAAGTAAGTACTCCACCAAACGCAAATAAACAAAAATTTCAAAAAAGTAGATTTGGGAAATAAACCTTAATAAATAACGTCTTTGATTCACCGATAGAAATTTGTAATAAAAACTCATCAGATTCCAAAACCACTATGAGTTTCGTAAAACCACCATTTTTGGCTACGACCCCATTAAAAATAATTTTTAAGACGTGCTCAATGGCTATGTTATTGCCTGTCAAAACCGAACTCAACTTTTCAGCGAAAATGACGTCTCCATTATTTTCGGCAATTTGCCTGAACTTTACACTTTCCAAGAAAAAATTCTTCAAAACCTCGAGGCGGTCTACAAAGGCACCGAAACCAAAATTGCCGATTTGGCTGATATCTTCACTGAAAATGGCTCAGAGTTCGAAATTTATTCCACTTATTGTAACAATCACCCTTGCGCTGTGAAAAGACTTCAGACATTTCAGGAACACATAAAATATCGAATATTTTTCGAAAAATGTCGACTAAGCCAAAATATGATCGAGATCGATTTGGCTGGTTTTCTGCTCACTCCAATTCAGCGAATCTGTAAATATCCTCTGCAACTCCAAGAACTCCTCAAAACCTTTGACGAATCCGATCCCGATTTCTCGCATGTGGAATCGGCGATTTCGACCATGAAAAAATTAGCCAATGAGATTAACGAGCGAAAACGTAAACACGAGGAACGCGCCAAAATTCAAAAATGGCAGTCAAACTGTCTACAATGGAGAGGGGCCGATGTTCTAGAACATAGTTCAAGGTTAATCTTCTCTGGTGAAATGACAAGATCCTATTTGGGTCGGAGGGAGATGAGGACTGGATTTTTATTTGATGGGCAACTTGTTTTAGTGAAATCAGATGGACAAAGAAAAAGACAATTTTATTTCAGAGAACGAATAGATATTCGTTACTGCGAAATTGAATTAAAAATACAATGTAAGTTTGTCACAATTTTTAAGTGGATCTCACCGTAAAAATATGGTAGTGTCCAGTAATTATTTAATAGAAAAGCATTTTTTTCGCAATTTTGAAACAAATTTATTCCAGTTTTCAATGAAAAAAAAGGAAAACTTTATAGTGAAGATATCTTTTTAACAAATTTGTCCTGATTTTTTATTGGATTTTGACCTGCACATCATTTTTGAGTCATATTTACTGTATTTGATAAAATATTGAAAATACAAAATAAAATAAATTTGCGGATTGTCTGTTCGGTAGTTTCTACAAAAATAAGGATTTTTCGTAATATATTTCTCAAGAGTTTTTTTTGCCGAGATTTTTATTTGAAGCGCGCTTCAAATAAACATCTCGGCAAATTTGTCACGAGACAATCCGCAATTTAATTTTTTTGGGATTTTTAATATTTTATCAAATACAATAAATATGACTCAAAAATGATGTGCAGGTCAAAATACAATAAAAAATCAGGATAAATTCGTTAAAAAGATATATTAATATTCGAAAACATTCGCTTTAACCCCCTCACACCATTTGACTATGTGAAGGCAAAAAAAAATTTCGGGAGCCAAAACGGCGCTGTAATAACATCGTCACAGATCTACATTTGAAATATGTCATAGAGTTTGCAATTTCATTTCCAAAAATATGGTTGAAAATTTTATACGATGAGCCGTTCGAAAGTTATCTTTTCCTTCTTTTTTTTAGGATTTTTGCCAAAATTCGTTAAAAAATTAATTGTGTGAAAACGATACATAATATAAAAATTCTGAGGAATCCAGTTTTTAGGAAAGTATTTGAGGATTATTTTGATATAAGTTTATTTTTTCTGCAGTTCCTATATGAAGAATAATTTTTTCACAAGTGATTTATGAAATCAAATAATAAAAAAAAATTTTCAAAAAATTATTTTCCGGGAAAGAATGAAGGCAATAACAAAAGCCGAAACAAAATCAAATGATAAGTGTAGAACTAACGGGGTACTGATTTTGATTTCAGCTGATTAGCACATTCACATATTTGCTGCATTTTTGAAAAGCGATAAGAAAATTTTTACACGATTCTAATATCATATTCAAATACTGAGACCAGCTATAATACTAGAGTACTTGTAATTTATTATATGTCATGTAAAAAAATGTATGGTTTTTCAAGAATACAAGGTGAGACTGAACGTTCTTTTCTTCGCAGTTATCGAGTCTACAGACTTCGAAATTTCAAATTTATTTGTTATCACTAATTACTATTAGATCTTATCAGTGACAAATAAGTAAATGATTTCTTTCCAGATTTCCCGTGATAACGCTCTCAATTGTTCAATAGCTTTTGGGGTAGCAAAAGAAGTTCTCGTTCTGGTGTGAGAGGTTAACAATAAATAGTATATGAAAGATTGGACACTAGCCATCCAATTCGCGTTCGAGTTGACTCCGCTTTTGACAATTGAGAGGCACCATATTTCACTTTCTGACAATAAAGAGCTTCGAAAAGAAGTTCACTACGAACGCGAGTTGAGGGGCCTGGTGATCCCAATCTCAGATATATTAACAATAATAATATATTCACAATTAGCATAAAAAACAGACCTATAAAAATTGACTTAAATGAACCATTCTGATTGATTTGAATATCACCCGATAATTCGGCTAAGTTTTCAAGATATTTTTCGATGCTGTTAATAACATTCGCTCTCGTTCTTGATTTTTGCACAATTAACTATCCGCCAATCAAAACGTTTAAATTTTGGAAGCACCTACGTGTTTGCGAAATTTAAACTTTTTGATTGGTGGATCGTAAATTGTGCAAAAATCAAGAACGGGAGCAAAAATGTGTCACTGGATTTGACCTTTATTTAAAAAATTCTTAAGTTGATTTCAAATCCTAAAAATTGGTGAAAATTTTATTAATAAGGCAAAATTAAAACCGAAAATTTTATGTGTACAAATTTAAAATGCTCGGTGTTTATAAAATACTTTTAAAATGTGGAGCTCTCATGATAATCTAAATTTCAGATATCGAACTGACGTTGAAAAATGAAAAAGATGAAGAATTAATTTCACTAAATTTATGTTTCAAAAAAGAAGATGAAAAAGAAAAATGGTTTAATTTACTTTCACTCCAAAACTCATTGAAAGCAGAAACCGATGCCAATGCTGGACATAGACACGATTTCGAAAAAGAAAGGCCGAAATCAGCTATAATGGTGTGTTCTTAAAAATTTCGAAAAGAATGAGCTCGAATTTTTTTTATTTATCTGATTTGATCAAGAAAAGTTTACTAATTTTTATTTTAGAGGGAAAACCGACTGAACCGCGACTCTTTGAAGGCTTCGTGGACAGCTAAACGATCCTCTTTTACTTCATTTATAAAAACTTTAACATTTGAAAATGATGTGTGACCCTAACGTGACCTCAAATTGCCTTCAATATTATAAATCTTCACTGTCAGCTTAAATATTTTAATAAAGCAAATTAAGTTCAACTGCTGCTTGTAAGTATTTTCCATAAATTTAAATCCCGGTAAGCAATAGATATCCCCTGTTCACACTTATGTTAACTAAGGTAGCTCACTCAGCTTGAACGAATATTTCAGCTACCTTAATTACCATCTGTGTGAACAGGGGAGTGCTCCTAAGGTATGTGTTTCAGTTAGTGAGACATCACTGACAGTGATTCACTGTATTAACATCCTGCATTTTAAAATCGACAAATTAATCCATTTTTTTTTTGTCCAGTTAAATTCATTTAAATATTTTTCGAGGTGTGAAGTCCATCAGAGTCCTTGAAATGTTGTATCAGGTTGATAATTAATATTTTGAAGAGAATTTTCAAATCTTTAGAACTCGACTGATATCTGTCAGCGAACGATAAAAAATTTGTATTCGCGAATCTTGGAAACAAGTATGAATACATATGCTTTATAACTTGTTAATAAATGATGTTGGCAGATTTTTCTAGTATATTAATACTTGAAAAATTCTCCAACATATTTTAACAAGATATAGCATTCAAAGTCGTGATAAAGGATAATATTAGGTATAAACCGGTGATAAAATCCACTTTTAAGGGGTAGTTGCGGATTTTTTTGAGCTTTTAAGTATTAATTTAATATTACATAATATCGGTTGATGACTGCAAGTTGACCAGACGAATCTCATGGGTCGTAATTATTTTTTTCCAAACAATCTAGAACAAAATCTAGAATTTTCAAAAATCGAAATTTTTTTGCTTTAACATCGGGATAAAACCGGCAATACACATTAATGAAATTTTATGCTGATAGACCATGCCTAAAGATGCATGACAATAAATCGGAAATGTATTAATCGAATTTTAGAATTTCAATTTTTGATAGCAAAAATGTTAAACCTATTATAGAATTGAGCTGATTGTAAATTGATTAGCTTAAGCCAGATTGATTTGATCAGTGATTTTTTCAGCTTCAATTTGGTATACTTTGTTCCGTCGAACTTTTTTCCCATTCCGGGTCACTTAAGCAATTAATTTCAGAATATATCAAAAATTCTCGATCACATTGACGATTATATTCATCCGTACCTTAATCAAAAAAGCTTGTATTCAAAACATTCGCTAAAAAGATAGAGTTTGAATTTGAACAAACCGAAAAAAATCGGCGTTCAAGTGAGATTCTAGAATAAAAGGTCAAATCAATCAATTTTTGTTCTCATTTATTGCTACTGTGTGTAGAATTTTGAGAAGCTTGGTTGTGGGTCTAAAAGAAGATAGATTTTTAAATAACCGTTAGTGTTCAGAATAGACTCACCCTGGTGGTAGTCATGTAACAAGTTGAACTTGAATATGTAAATGCGTAGACAATGATATATCTAACAAAGAGTATCCTAATTTACAACTCCTAAATTGTCTGAGGCGTGATTG
>SCLH01000216.1:2839-24161 GCA_004367855.1 Oikopleura vanhoeffeni
AAAAAAAATTTAAATCTTCAAAAAAAGCCTTTGAACGGGATTAAAAAAAATTCTAAGACTTTTTCCCCATGAGACCATAGCCTCGAAATGATCACGTGACCGTATATTCAAGGAATAAGGTTGGTAAAAGTAGTACTGTTTTTTTTCAAAAATTACTTTAATCAATTTTTGAAAAAAGTGAAGTGATTCTTTAGAAGTTTTTGAGACTTTTTTTCTATTACACCAAAGTCCAAAAACGATCACGTGACCTTCAAATTAGGAAATAAGGTTTTGGTGAAAGTAAACAAATAGTGATCAAATTACGCCGAAAAAATTTTTGGGCCAATAAACACCTAATTTAAGAGTTTTGAACATAATAATATTTTCCAGAAACGTCACTTGATCTTATTTTTCAAGAAATAAGGATTAATTTATAACATATTCTTAACCTTATTTTTGATTTATTTCGCCACGTGATTTTATTCGGACTCTGGTCACCAGAGTCTGGTGTAATGAGAAAAAGTCTTAAAAACGTTTGAAGTTAACCCTGGAATTTTTTTGACGTAACTTAAATACTTTTTTAAATTACTGTAATATGCCTTTTTTTCAAAAGTACTTAAATCATGTGGAAGACCCCTTAAAAGAATCGTAACAAATTTCTAAGACTTTTATTGCATTACAGTATGGCCTCCGGTTTAAATAGAGCATTTCTAGATGTCAAAACTTCCAAAATACTGATTACATAAGAATGCGTAAGCGAAAGAAAGAAGAGAGTAAATCTTTCTTATCACGAGAAATAAATTTTCCACAACAATTTAAGAGTCATTTTACTAAAGAATTTTGTTAAAACATTCAATTTTTTTCGCAGATTTAATACCCAAATTGGTGACGGTATGATATTTTAAATTTGAAAATGTCAAATTAACCCTAAATTTGGGTTACTTTTGCACTTGTTTGTCAGAATCAGCGAAAATGAGAGAGTTTTTAATTTTCTTATTCACATTTGATAACTTTTTATAAACTTTTTTCACAAATTCTTTCTAAAGGACTGTAGAGAATTCTTTGAATAATATGATTACCATTGAAAAAACATATGTTGATAATGAATCTTCGGTTTTATGCTTGATTGAAACGCAAAGCCACGGATGGCAAAAAGACACTACGGGTCCAGAGATTGTCGGCCACTACGGGAGATAAGAAAGATTTACTCTATTCTTTCTTTCGCCTACGCATACTTATGTAATCAGTATTTTGGAAGTTTTGACTTCTAGAAATGCTCTATTTAAACCGAAGGCCATACTGTAATGCAATAAACGTCTTAGAAATTCGTTACGATTCTTTTAAGGGGCCTTTCACATGATTTCAGTACTTTTGAAAAAAAGGCATAGTACAGTTATTTAAAAAAGGACTCAAATTACGTCAAAAAAATTCCAGGGTTAACTTCAAACGTTTTTAAGACTTTTTTCTCGTTACATCAGACTCTGGCGACCAGAGTCCGAATAAAATCAGGTGGCGAAATAAATCAAAAATAAGGTTTAGAATTTGTTATAAATTAATCTTTATTTCTTGAAAAATAAGATCACGTGACATTTTTGGAAAATATTATTATGTTCAAAACTCTTAAATTAGGTGTTTATTGGCCCAAAAAGTTTTTCGGCGTAATTTGATCACCATTTGGTTACTTGTACCAAAACCTTATTTCCTAATTTGAAGGTCACGTGATCGTTTTTTAAGTTTGATTTAATGGAAAAAAAGTCCTAAAAACTTCTAAAGAATCACTTCACTTTTTTCAAAAATTGATTAAAGTAATTTTTGAAAAAAAACAGTAGTACTTTTACCAACCTAATTCCTTGAATACACGGTCACGTGATCATTTCAAAGCTATGGTCTAATGAGGAAAAAAGTCTTAGAATTTTCTTCTGATCCCGCTCAAAGGCTTTTTGATGATTAAAATTTTTTGCAAAAAATAAGTACTGTAAAAATTTTCGAAAAAAAACTCACAAACGTCAACTATCTAAATAATCGATCTATCATTTTGTAAATTGTCATTCATACATGATTAACGGGTATGCTCAGAAATTCTAAACAACGACCAACTCAGATGGTGGTAATTTATAACCAGCTAACTTTGAAAAATCATATTTTTCTTCCTGGGTAAGTTATGGTCGACATACTAGACTAATTTTGAAGTTCAAACAATTTTTCGCAAATAAAAAATAATTAAAAACGTTTTCATGTTTACGAAAAATGTATTTTTTACTCGATTCACTTTCAAAAACGTAAAATTGTCGTAATTTGATAATTTAAAGAAAAACGGTGATGATTTTAGTTTTACATACAGGTTGAATTTAATTTATTGTCGGTGTTTCACGCATCACAAAAACGAGCAGGCACGTGATCAAAGGCGTTAAACACGTGAATCCTCCTCACTGAACTTTCTTTACTTAAATGAAGAACTTTCTTCACTTAAATGATGAAATAACTTTTTATCGTGTTTTTTGAAGGGTAGACTTCCTATTAAATTTGAATAATAAAAACAAATAATTTTAGGCACCATTTGCCAAAAAACTAATATTCTAATTTGTAGTATGAATATAAAAAATACCGCCTGGGAATTTTGATTCTGAAAAACTTCATCGCAATACTATGCGACTGCTAATTAAGCGGGAAGAGTTCTTTGATTCGTAGCGCGCGAGAAAAACAAATCAAACAGAAAAAAATTGAGAATCATTTTTCAAGATACGTCCGTAAGATGTCACTTTTAAACAGATGTTGTTTTTTATCTGATTTTTCGATTTTTTTCTTAGAAAGTTATTTGCTAAAATTCAAAGAATTCATTTGTAATGAACACCCAACGCGAAACGCAATTAGCTTATAATCACATACTGTGATTGTTAAATAGTGAAAATTTTTTTAAATAAACTATGGATTTTTGAAAATAAAACATGTGCAACAGAGATAAAAACATTGGATTCAGAGAACTGCAAAAATGATTTGCGGGGGATAGAAGTGCGTTTGAGCAACATATTCCGACTAAAATTTCATTTATATAATGGTCATAACGCGGCCGATATTTAAAATTGCCTTCAAAAAACAATTCAGCATAGACCGGAATATAAATACAAAAAATTTAGTATTAATTATTTTCTCTGTAGTGACAAAGTCTAGAACTGTGCCCCAGTTTTGGAAAAATCCCAACTGTATGGAAATCTGTACGGAAAAATTCTTTATCATTACATAATGGTGAAATGATAAAAGCGAAAACGTTATCCTAACTGACAGAATATATATATATGACAAAACCCTTCAAGAAACATTTGAGTCTCCTGAAATACTGGATGGTAGAGAAAGACTGGCGTCAGAACAGGAGGTTCATCGAATTTTTAAAACATCGATTTTGGAAAAATGCTTTTTAATCACACAGTCATCCACCGCATTTGCAAAGATAGAGTAAATTCTCGCTCCGATGGCAAAAATTTGACGAAGACGAGGAAGTGTGCAACGGAAACCAGAGAACACAGGCTAGTCAGACACCAGCATACAAAAACCAAAGAATGGACTGTTATCTGAGATGGCGAAACTCATTTGATCAGAATCTGCTTAAATCTTAAATCAACTTAGGACAGTTTATGAAATATGATAAGCATTTAAACTTCATCAGATCTAACGTATAGTAAAACTGAAACATATGAGACGACAAACTGCGTTAACAAAACAAACTTCTTAATCAGGAAGACTAAGCTTTGACTTTAATGAGAGCCAAAATTCATAATTGTAACCACAGTCACCTACCACCAGGCTATAATACTGAATTCTTAAAAATGGGAGAAATTTTTGTGTTTGTGGTTCCGCTAAGGGGAGCAATAATTTGTAGAAGATATAAGAATATTGAGCCAATGTGAGAGAATATTGGTAGGTCGATTGATATACGCGAAGCATTAGTGAAAACAGTGCGCCTGATGTACACAGGTGTTCACTAATCAGCCAGACTTAAAATGTTTGTAAACCTAACGATAAGAAGAATTTATTTCTAGCCTCAAATTTATTGACTAGAAATAGCAAATCATAGTCTATAAATCAATGTGGCTAAGAAGTGTTTGATATTGGCCATACTTTTACAACGAGGGGAGTACCAATATAAAACTATCAGATGCGTTTTGAAAATCAATGAAAATTTCGAAAATCTACGCTAGACGGTAATCCTAAAAAACATCTTAGAAGAATATGATTATTGTTAGGAAGCAGAACTTGGCTGGTTTATGGCTTAAATTGTCTTAAGAACAATGACCTACTTCTCACCGAAGTCAGTAGTAGTCAATCAATATCATGACGGTTATCTAAAACTACACAAAAAAGATTAAAGGGCCACGTCCAATTTGTACTGGTTTATAGACACATCTGAAATTCACATAAATTTGAATAACATTTTTTTGACCCATGATGGCGAATGTAACAATTTGAGTTGACTCGCCTCTCCAAAAGTCAAGGGAGCGCCTCCTTGCGGAATATTCCTAACTTTAACCCCGATATCTCAGCAGCATTGTTCAGTTTTGATTCTCGTCCACTTATATACAAATGGTTAATTACAAGTAGAGTCAGTTTCATTAGTTTGTTAGATAACTATTTACAAATCTCTGAACTTTATTTCAAAGAAAAAGGATGACGAAAGGGTACTTGACGTGCGTTTCTTAGCCGTGTCGAATTTATGTAGGATTTTTATATCAAAAACATTCTCAAATTTGTAACTTTCGACAAAATTATATTAGGGTTGGTTTCAGACAAAGGGGGCTAGGCATGGGGTTCGCAATATATGGCTCCCTCTAAGCAACCTTTTTTAATTCCAGAGTGGAAAAAACTGATATAAATTCAATCAGAAGAAAAACTATAGTACGAGTATCTAGCGGTTTGGCTGATGACGTACTTTGCATTGTCTGAAAATTCCGATTGACACTATTCTTGAAGAAAATGAATCAGCTGGATGGTCAAACTATCTTTTGTAAGCGGTTGAAACCTGTACCCAACGAATAAACTGTCTTAGATGCCAGAATTTCTCAGAAAATAGACAAATAAAATTGAGGATAATTTTCAAAAAGGCTGGAAAAAACAGTCTTTACAAATTTCAAATATATTAGTTCGCCGTATAAATATGAAGCAAACAATATTTTTACACAGTTGCACCGGAGCTCGGACTGTTATTGTTCTAGACGAAGAAACAGTTGCTCAGGCCCTAAGTGAATTACGCAATTTATTTTATAGGAATTAGCTACCGAGAAAAACTAAGTTGAACAAAAATCAATGTTTTTCTATGTTGAATGAATAAAAACCCCTAGAACAAAGAAAAAATAAACTATCATTTTGGTCCTTGACTACAAAGCCCACCATGTGGACAACCCAGTCAAAAAAACTTGTCATTAAAATGAAAAACTTCGCTCCCTGATTTGCAATAACACTTCTTCCGAAGTCATCAAAATAACCCAACATTTACTCCTATACACATAACAAAAGGTGATATTCTTGATACTCCAAATCGCGTTTACCATTTTCCAATTATGCTCCCGAAAAATTATCATGGCCAAAGTAAACAAGTATATTATAGATTGTTACGTGTCGGGATACACGCGGGTTACACCCAGGTGGTCGAAAAACTGCTATCTGCGAACTCCCTATTAAAAACTCGTCTGGCGCAAGAACCTTTACAGAAGTAAGTTTCTGTAAAATTGAACATGGGCGTATAAAATTATTAATGTTATCTTGAGAGCTTTTTTATATAACCCCCGTAGAATATGCTTTATTTGTCTTTCCATAGTAGACGTATGAAGCTCGTTTTTCTCTTTCGAGACATATGATCCGATGAGGTTAAACAGCATAGCTACTTAGGAAGGACAAATTTATATGCTAAAGCTAACACGGTAATAATAAGATCTCAATGGAATACTGATAAGATATTTGCAGTAATCCCTATTTAATGATAAATGATCGTCACGATAGCCCGATAATTCTTCGATGTGCTGCACTACTCGCTTGTACGCACGACAGTATCTTTTATTATTCCTATAGACAGTGAAATCTGGCTTCTTAAGCTTTTGAGAAACAATCTAAGGTCAGAAACTTTTTTCTGGTCTGCTTGAGCACTCGTAGACATTTGTAAATTATGTGTAAATTCGGCATATGTCTAAATTTGTGAGTATTACAGAATTTAATTTCCTTAGTGGATTGTTCTACTCCTGTATATAGGAGTTTAATACTGCTTGGTGTTATACGAAAAAAGTTCTAGAACTCGCATTTTGGATAAACTTCACAGTGCATAGCTTAGAATATGCTTGTAAACGAATGCACATAATCGCGTAAGTCAGATATGAATTATAATGGTTCAAAATTGAAATAAATCGAAAACGTTACCATAACTGACATAATTATAAATAATTATATTGTTTATTAATTGATTCTGTGAATTTAACAGAAATAAATTTCAACTTAGCAAATCGGCTAAGACCAAATTTATTTCTTTTATTCACTTTTTGACCGCTAAGAAAATCCTTTATTTATCTCTGCGGTCACTATAAAAAGTGTGTAGTCCCTCCGTTAAAGCCAATTTATTAATAAAGCCTCTTTTATAACAATTTTGCAAAACAGCATTTAAACTTTTTGAGACGTTATAACTTAATTGCGGACAAAAATCACCCAAAAGCTCTTGTTGAAAATTTGAGACTTCTCGCAAATAAAATAATGCGTAGGTGTCAAATAAATTTTTTTTGAAAAAATTAAAAAAAAGTGAAAATTTTACTCTTTCGACTTCATCACTAACAGAAAAATGTAATTCTGCAATCACATTATTTATAAAATTTGAAGCCAGTGAAAACTGTGCGGGACAATCAAAATCTAAGAAAAAAATGCATGTTATCGTTTTAAACAACGCATTTTATTCTAAAGACTTATTTTTAACCCTACAGTATCCAAATATCTTTTAAAATTTGACTTCGAATGAAATTAACAAGTGACGATCACAGAATTCGGAAATTTTAATTTAAAGGTTTGAAGGTCACCGCTTTCATTATCACAATGAGAACGTAAGGGCATAAGTGAATTTTTACTAGTTACGGAACAGTATAAATCGGAAATTTCTTCACACATTATTTTATAAGTTAAAGCACGTTTCTTTGGTAAAATAATTCACCTAATTGGCTGTTAATAAGTACAGGTTTTTTCAGTGTCATAAAGGGAAAAATTAACAGCCCCTGAACTTACCCCACTTAAAAACGGAAAAAATTAAGGTGAGAAAAAATATTGAAAGGTTTTTTGATGTAAAAAATCTTCGTTTATCAGGGTTTAGGATTCTTGATCGATTTTTTTCATTTTCTTGAATTCTTCTGGATATTATCTATATGGAACTGCACCAATAGCACCAAATTTTCTTTTGCGCTGAATCACCTTTTGAAAGTTGTCAGCATCTCCAATTATTTCAGCACCATAATCGGCAAATTTAGTTTTGATCCCGGATAAATTTGCAATTGTTTTTAAATCCGAAATTCCCTCGTGAAATTTTTCTTTTGTGAATTGCCTCATTTGGCTTTGCGAGATTTCGTTTTAAGTTGTACCTTGACAACTGTGAGCAACGGCCTAGGAATTTGGAGTAACAATCCAATGTTCCGTTTTCAAATATTCTGAGGAATCAGAAGTTAAATTTCATATACGGGAAATCTTTTATAAATTACCGCCTATCAAAAATTTAGGTAAAATTTTGATTTATATTTTCAAAATTTAAAAATACATTTTAAATTTAGTTAAATATTTTTATTTCGCCGAATGAGGGATCTTACGTACATTGCTATCAAATTAATCTCAAATTTGGGATCTCAGGAACTTTGGTAACCGTAAGATCCCATTTTTGTTATTTTTCAGCGGGGAACCAAATATATCCAATATTGCCGAATTTGCGAATATGTCCGAAATTCTTTTGAAAAAAAATCCTGTTATATAGGCCCCCAGTACAAAATGGGTGCGCAATACTGCCGAATTTGACAGTATGTCCGAAATTATTGAGCAAAAAACTTTCGGCAATATTGCCCCCCCTGTATTTGGTCAATCTGGTTTTGAAATTAATAAAAATTGACTGGGGTAAAATTCTAAAATTTCAATTCATGATTTTTTCTTTCTGAACCCTAAGATAGATCTCTAAACTTAATTTAGAAAAACTTCAACAGTATAAAAATATGGTTTTATTGCTTGAACTTTTAATTTATTGTAAAATATCTGGGCAAACATGGGATATTTCGCCACCTGCTATCAAATTTTATAAAACTTGTCCTGATTCGATAAAAATTGAGCAGAATCCTGAATAAAACTGAACGTATTCGTGAAATAGAAGCCTGATGGTGGGCGCTAGAGATCGGCACGCAAAAATAAAAAGAGCAAGCGAGCAACAAAAATACTCGACGCTATCTTTTGATCATCGCTAACTATACTAGACTAAACTTATATAGTCTTGAACTACTTAACTTCAGGAAATAAAAGATAATTATTAATAAAATGAATCCAGAACAAATTTAATAAATTCGTTAACCATAACACGAATCGTACGATATTTTACGGAAGTGTCGTTTTTCGACCCACGAATGAGCTGTAAAATTTTAATCGCTTGATATTTTTTTTTGAGATTCACTATGATTATACAAAATTGACTGAAATTTTCAAATATGTTATTTAAAACTAAATTGGATCAATTCCCTGAAAGCGGTCGAAAGACAAAACCAAATTTAATTTTGAGCTCTCCTCTTGAAATTGGGCGACGTTTCATACAAACGGCTGTAAAAGTCAAGTAAAAATATATTTTCAACCGATAACATAAAGGAAATAAAACATTGTACGAGGATCAAGATCATGTTAATTGAAATGTCATAGCATAATTTTCTGCCAAATGAAAGCGTTCGAAAAATTGAAAATTATTTTTTTTCTTAGCACTCTCGTTTCACAAAACTCACGATTAACATTTATCGACTTATCATTATGTTTTTTAAGTCGAGTCACTGCTGCGAAATTTTTCAAGGATCAAAACCGTTTTTTTCAAAATTAAATCAGACTAATACTTTATCAATGAATGGGTTTTAAGGTGGGTTTGCCGAAATGTTTTTTTAAATAACACCCTTAACCCTTGTGAGCACAGAGCCACAATTGTGGCTCCAGCATACCTAAAATCATCGAAAAAAGACAAAAAACTGGATCGAGGAATCTTTTGTTTCAAATACATTATAAAGAATTTAGATTCGATTTCAANATTCATGAACTTTCTGAAATCACTGTGTTCAAGTTTATCTTTTATAATTTTTTTCTCTAAATATTTTAATCGCAAATTGTTTCTCAAAGCCACTAATTCAATCTAGTTTTTTACTGCGAACACGATCTCTACTGCGATCAAAACCTCATTTTTGTTATGAAGAAGCCAAAATAATAAGAGTGAAAAATACACGATAAAACTCCCTTGGGACCCTACTCAACTATGGCATTACTGTCATTTCTTGCATTGTTTTAATGTGCTGACATTCGGGTTTCAAAATTATTTACCGTTGACACCAAGGGCAAAAGTTTTGGTCTGGCCGTCTTCTTCATAACCAAGAACACCTTTAATGAAACTTTTTCAAACTGGAACACGTTATTTGTGGTGTATATATGATATATCAGTATTTTGACTGGGCTTTCTTTTTGAGCCTCTTTCGAAAAAATCGAAGCATTTTTTTCGGAAGATTACAAAAAAAAACAGATGTCGAGTTTTAGATTCTCGGAAATTGCAAAAAGATTCTCCTTTCTCCTACATATTTTCTGAGTATACCTGTTACAAATGAGCCATTTTTCAATATTCCTGCGAGGAGAGAGATTTTGAAGTTGCTGAATTGTTAAAAAATTGTCGGTTATTGGCGTTCTGTAGAATTGTTTAGTCACGGATAGAAAAAGCTTCTCAATTAAAATTTGACATACTACCCGTTACGTGATCTGTGAACATTTGAGCTCAATTTGATATATCGTCTGGAGGAGATAGGATTGTGCATTTGGAAAATGTCACCTTGTTACCGATACTTACCCTATTGGTGTAATTGTTTGCAAAAAAAAATTTGTGATGTACTTTTTCGCACTATTAAGGATAGATCCACAAATAACCATTTTCGTGTTTTTTCTTCATAAGCTTTTAGTTTTCAGAATATATCACCGTGAATATGGGGACAAATCTGCAAGATATCCCCCCTTAAAGGGGTAAGCGGTTTGCCAAAATGGTACTTTTGTACTCCACTTTATCAGAATTACTAACTGCTTCGGAAATTTTTGAGACTAGCCATTTGGGTGATCCATCTTAATTCTACCAAAATAATTTGAATCAGGAATAATTTTTGGGCCGGACCATGGTGACCACCACGCAGCAAATTTAGAACACTTAATCAAAATTTCCAAATTTATTCCTCCTAGAGCTCGATACGATTTCACTCAAGCTGCGATGGAAGCGAACGGACAACTTGTTGTTGTGATTTTGAGGGAGCGGATTTTTGAATTTTCGATAGTTTTTTCTAGACTTCAAAAACCGCCAAATTCAAGGTTTTCGCTAGTCTGAAAAGTCTTCTCCTCTAGTTCACATTTCAAAATGCAGTATATAATTTGGTAAAAGAGGAGAAATATTTTTGTTGTTATTTTGATGATGCAAAATTTTAAAAATGGTTTTGTTGAATTCTAGAGAATCGCATTTTAGTAAACCGGAAAGTGAACTTCGAAAATAAAAGTTGTTACGGATTCAGTCGAAAAGTACGATCACATTAATCCGGGTAATCGCGAGAAGAAAATCTGCTTACAGCTTTTTGATATTCTTGAAGTTATTCTGGTTCGAAAATTGGGTTGCAAATGTTTTCCAAAAGAATTACTCAGAAAATTCTTCAAAATAAAAATTTCGAACTTTGTTTTGGCATTTTTTTTTTAATAAGATTTTGCTTCTCTGGGTGTTCCCTGCAAACTGTCGTGCTATTTTTACACCCGTAAAGTACCTGGAAAAGAGTTGACGAAACCGTCTACCCCCCTTCAGCTGTTCTACAACAATTAGTAATCGTAATAGCATTTCCTGAGGCCTTGTTTTGGCTACTTTTTCATCGGGAATATGTCAATTTAAGACACCACTCGTTTAACTGAATGTAGTTAATTATATAAAATTCATTGAAATTTGCCAAAAAAGGTCTTCATATTATTAAAAAATCCAATTATTTCGACCTTGATTTGAAATAAGTAATTTTCAAAAGGAAAGTGTTGTATTCTTCGGACAATGACAATTAATTGGACAGCGTGGGTCAGCTAGACGGATTTTGGTTAGGTTGATAAATGAAAGTGCATTTAAATTGATATAAATATTGGTTGAATCGAGCAAGCGGTTTATGTTAGAGCCCTTTCGCAATTTATCGGGCGAAGAAACGACGGCTTGCCTGGGATGAGAGACTCTAGGGCTCAAAATGTGACAAAATCAGATTTCTCGAGTGACTTTATTTGAAAACCAACGCAGTTCCAGAAGAAGACAAATTGTTTTCAAACAATGGCATGGCCCTGCTTGAATGTGTGTTTGAATTAAAAATTTCATTTTAGTCTGAATTAAGTACTGATTATGACATAAATTTTATTTTGAACTGGATATAATTATGAGTTTAATTACAGGTAATATATCCTTATTTTCAAGATTCACTTTGGTTTGGAAAAGGGTTTATCACATGTGAGGGGATATCTATCAGCGGCGTGTTCGAATCCCGCTAATGTTGTCTTATTGATTGTCTTACTGATAAAGTGAAACGCACGATCAACTTTGGCGTCCCAATATTGAGCACCATGCATTTTTATCATACCCCAGACAGCACTAAGACAGCATCAGTGAGGATTTCGAGCGACGCCCTATTAAACTTTGCAAACAACTTTGGAAACTAATTTTTATTCTAGTAGGGGTATATTCTAAAAACTTATATGTGGAGCCTTAACTAAAAGTGGGTAATTACTCTTATGTTAAGATGTAAACTTTCTGTGTTCAAACCAAGTGAATTCTTTTGTCCAGCAAATTGACGGAACACAGGGATGATTTCAACTCTACATTGTGTTGACCCGAATTCCTTTGTTAATTGTAACGTTAACAGATAGTCATGTAAAATAAAGCCAAATCAACTCAAAAAAAAGAGATTACCCTCATTCCGTAAGATTCACTTCGGTTTAGAAAAAAGGATGTACTGAATTATGACATTATAAAAATGTCATCCCTGAGACGAGCCATGGACATTCGATAGTCTCAAAAAGACTATAAACGTCTTTATTTAATTAAAAAACGCCAAAGGATGGCTTATTTAGGAAAGCCTGGCTTCGAGAGGTGTTAAGATTACAAAAAAGCATTGGCTAAAACGTTGTTGACATAAAAAGTGACTAAATGCTCAAGAAATTCTGGCTCCGAAAAAAGAGCGGTTTCTCAAGAACCGACTTTTACTGGACAACCGAGAAAAGATCAAAACAAATATTGGTGATTAACTCCCGTAGTGTTCTTATCTGGACTTTCGTTCCCAGGGGGTGGCTCTTTAAGTTAATACAATTAATAAAGTTGCTATTATATCGAAAATCGCACAATTTAGGGACCGTATCATGTATGAATGCAATTTAGCAAAGGTGATTAGATCAAAACTATTTAGATAAATTGACGTTTGTGCGTTTTATTTTCGAAAATTGTGTTACTGTATATACAGTACTTATTTTGCAAAAAAAATTAAATCTTCAAAAAAAGCTATTGAAGCGGGATTAAATAAAATTTCTAATGACTTTTTCCCATGAGACCATAGCCTCGAAATGATCACGTGACGTTATTATTCAGGAATAAGGTTTGGTAAAAGTAGTACTGTTTTTTTTCAAAAATTACTTTAATCATTTTTGAAAAAAGTGAAAGGATTCTTTAGAAGTTTTTGAGGACTTTTTTTCTTTACACCGAAAGTCCGACAAAAACGATCACGTGACGCTTCAATTAGGGAAATAAGGTTTCTGGTGAAAGTAAACAATAGTGATCCAAATTACGCCGAAAAATTTTTGGGCCAATATAACACCTAACTTTAAGAGTTTTGAACATAATATATTTTCCAGAAACGTCACTTGATTTTATTTTCAAGAAATAAGGATTAATTTTAAACATATTCTTAACCTTTATTTTTTATTTAATTTCGCCACTGATTTTATTCGGACTCTGGTCCAACCAGAGTCGGTGTAAATGAGAAAAAGTTAAAGTTTGAAAGTAACCCTGGGAATTTTTTTGACGTAACTAAATACTTTTTTAAATTACTGTAATATGCCTTTTTTCAAAAAAAAAAAGTTTTTTAAAACTTAATCAGTGGAAGACCCCTTAAAAAGAAAGGCTAAGAACAAATTTCTAAGACTTTATTGCATACAGTAGGGCCTCCGGGTTTTAAATAGAGGCATTCTAGATGTCAAAACTTCCAAAAATATGATTACATTAAGAATGCGTAAGCGAAAGAAAAGAAGAGAGTAATTCTTCTTATCACGAGAAATAAATTTTCCACAACAATTTAGGAAGTCTTTTCTAAAGGAATTATTGTTAAAACACTTCATTTTGTTTCGCAGATTAAGTACCAAATTGGTGACGGTTGATATTTTAATTTAAATGTCAAATACCCTAAATTTGGGTTACCTTTTGCACTGTTTGTCAGAATCGGCGAAAATGAGAGTTTTTAATTTTCTTATTCACATTTGATAACTTTTTATAACTTTTTCACAATTCTTTCTAAAGACTGGTTAGGAGATTCTTGGAATAATATTGATTACCATTTGAAAAACATATGTGATAATGAATCTTCGGTTTTTGCTTGATTGAAACGCAAAGCCACGGATGGCAAAAAGGACACTACGGGTCATGAGAATTGTCGGCCACTACGGGAGATAAAAGAAAAGATTTACCTAGTTCTTTCTTTCGCCTACGCATACTTATGTAATCAGTATGTTGGGAAGTTTTGACTTCTAGAAAGCTCTATTAAACCGCAGGCCATACTGTAATGCAATAAACGTCTTAGAAATTGCGTTACGATTCTTTTAAGGGGCTTCAAACATGATCAGTCTTTTGAAAAAAAAGGATTTACAGTTATTTAAATAGGGACTCAAATTACGTCAAAAAAAATTCGCAGGGTTAACTTCAAACGTTTTTAAGACTTTTTCTCGTTACAGCAGACTCGGTGCGGACCAGGAGTCCGGAATAAAATCAGGTGGGCGAAAATAAATCAAAAATAAGGTTTAGGAATTTGTCTTGATAAATTATCTTTATGTTCTTGAAAAATAAGATTCACGTGACTTTTTTGGAAAAAATATTATGTATGTTTCAAAACGCTTAATTATGGTGTTTATGGCCCAAAAAGTTTTTCGGCGTAATTTGTCACCATTTGGTTACTTGTACAAAAACCTTATTTCCTAATTTGAAGGTTCACGTGATCGTTTTTGAAGTTTGATTTAATGGAAAAAAAAGTCTAAAAACTTCTAAAAGATCACTTCACTTTTTCAAAAATTGATTAAAGTAATTTTTGAAAAAAAAAAAACAGTAGTACTTTTACCTAAACCTAATTCCTTGAATACACGCGGTCACGTGATCATTTCAAAAGCTATGTCTAATGATGGAAAAAAAGTCTTAGAATTTTCTTCTGATCCCGCTCAAAAGGCTTTTTGATGATTAAAAAATTTTTTGAAAAAATAAGTACTGTAAAATTTTCGAAAAAAAAACTCACAAAACGTCAACTATCTAAAATAATCGATCTATCATTTTGTAAATTGTCATTCAAACATGATTAACGGGTATGCTTCAGAAATTCTAAAACAACGACCAACTCAATGTGGTAATTTAATAACCAGCTAACTTTAATAAAGCATATTTTTTCTTCCTGGGTTAAGTTATTGGTCGACATACTAGGATAATTTTGGAAGTTCAAACAATTTCGCAAATAAAAAAATATTAAAACACTTTCATGTTTTACGAAAAATGTTATTTTTTACATCGATTCACTTTCAAAAACCGTAAAATTGTCCGTAGTTTGATAATTTAAAGAAAACGGTGATGATTTTAGTTTTAACATACAAGGTTGAAATTTAATTTATTGTACGGTGTTTCACGCATCACAAAACGAGCAGGCACGTGATCAAAGGCGTTAACACGGTGAATCCCCTCACTGAATTTGCTTTACTTAAAATGAAAAGGGAACTTTCTTCACTTAAATGAATTTGGAAATAACTTGTTATCGTGTTTTCTTGGAAAGGGTTGACTTCCTATTAAATTTTGATAATAAAAACAAATAATTTTAGGCCCATTGCCAAAAAAACTAAATATTCTAATTTGTAGTGATGAATATAAAAAATACCGCCTGGATTTTTGATTCTGAAAAACTTCATCGCAAGACTATGCGACTGCAATTAAGCGGGAAGGTTCTTTGATTCGTTAGCGCGCGAGGAAAAAACCAAATCAAACAGAAAAAAAATGAGAATCATTTTTCAAAGAATAGTCCGTACAGATGTCACTTTTAAACAGGATGTTGTTTTTTAAATCTTGATTTTTGATTTTTTTCTTAGGATAAGTTATTTGCCTAAAATTCAAAGAATTCATTTTGTGAATCAACACCAACCGAGAAACAAAAATATTTAAATCGCAAATCCTGTGGTAATTACTAAGTGAAAATTTTTTAAATTACTTTTATTTTTGAATTAAAACATGGGCACAGAAATAAAAAAATTTTGGAATTCAGAGAACTTGGCAAAAGTAATTTGCGGGGGATATGTCGCGTTTGCAAACATATGGATAAAATTCTTTAATATCTAGATTCATAACGCGACTTATATTTGAAAATTGCTTCGAAAAAACAATCTTATCAGATAACCGGGATATTAAATAATTGTCATGGGTTATCTTATCATTCTGTAATTTAACCAGAAATAAATTTCAACCTAGCAATCGGCTAAGATCAAATATTAGTTCTTTTATTTATTTTTGACCGCTAAGAAAAATTCTATATTGGTCTCTGCGGTCACTATAAAAAGCTGTGAAGTCCCCTCCGCTAAAGCCAGATTTATTAATAAAGCTTCTTTTATAACAATTTTGCAAAACAGCATTAAACTTTCTGAGACGTTATAACTTAAATTGTGGAAGAAAATCACCCAAAAGTTCTTGTTGAAAATTGAGACTTTCCGCAAATAAGAATTAGTGCGTAGGGTTCAATAAATTTTTTCTGAAAAATTAAAAAAAAAGTGAAAATTTTCTCTTCGATTCATTCAACTGACAAAAAATGTCAATTTCGCAATCACATTTTAAAAATTTGGAGCCAGTAAACACGTGCGGACAATTAAATCTAAGATAAAATGCTTGTTATCGTTTTTACAAACGAGCATTTATTGCTACAGATCTTTTTTAACCCTCAAGTATCCAATATTTTTTAAAAATGACTATCAAATGAATTACATGGTGACATCACAGAATTTGAAATTTTAATTTAAAAAGTGTTTGAAGGACACGCCTCTCATTTTATCACAATGGAAACCGTAAGGCATAAGGTGAATTTTCACTAGTTTACGAACGTAATAAATCGGAAATTTCTCCCACATTGTTCTTATAAGTTATAGCACGCATTATTTGGTAAAAGATCAATTACTAATTGGCTGTAATAAGTAAGGTTTTTCAGATCATTAAAAAAGGTTGTGCAGAAATAACATAACATTTTGTAACTCATCAGTATTACGTAACAGGGGAAAATAGGTACATCCCCCTGAAAATTACCCCGCTTAAAAGGGGAATAAACTCAGGTAGAAAAAAAAAAAAATATTTGAAGATGTTTTCATGTATAAAAATCTTCGTTTATCAGGTTGTAGCTCTGATTTGAAATTTTTTCATTTTTTTTGAATCTTCTGGTATTCATCCACTGGAACGTTGCATCCAACTGCACCGAGTTTTCTTTTGCGCTGGATCACTCTTTTGAAAATTTCTCAGCATCTCACCAATTATTTCAGCACCATAATCGGCAAATAAATTTTTGATTCCGGTATATAATTTTACTAATTGTTTTTTAAATCCGGAAATACCATCGTGAAATTTTTCTTTTTGTAAATTGCTCATCTGCCTTTGCGCGATTTATTTTTTAGTTGTTAACCTTGAACAAACTGTGCGATAAGGCCCCGCTGGGAATTTGGAGTAACAATCCAATGTTCCGTTTTCAATAGAAATCTGGAGAATCTTGGTGTTTTAAAATTTGATGTTTTATGGAAAATTTGCTGCGCAACGGCATTTTCAATAATTTTTGCAACGTAGCGTAATCAACCATTATTTTTGTCGTCTTTTTTTAGACAAAAAAAAAGCCATCTTCCAATTTGTATATAATACTTCATACCTCGATTTACCTTCGATAACATATCGAAGAAATGTAACTGAAGAGGACACAGTACCATTAAGATTTATTTAAATGTTGATTACTTAGAATGAGTTTTTCCAATTTATGATTTAATTCTTATGAAATCAGTCTTAAATAAACAAGTTCCGACATCTGCAAACTAACTAACATTTACTCACTGTCGCATTAATTGGGTACCCGGGTGTTTCATGAAAGTATCATTTGAAAGTGAAAACTGCAGGACTGTTACCGCCTATTTAAAGTTTTCTCGAAAAAAGTCTGCTATATTTTTCCGACATCTGGTAATTGATTAATTCAAACTTAATAAGAATTACCACTATTATGACTTTTGGGTTTAAAAAAAATTTTATTTTTATTATTCGAAATTTATAAGAAAATATACTTAAATTTAATAAATTAACAGTAGTCTTTTATCTGCCGAATTAGGGACCTTACGGAGTGGAGGATCTTTACGAACTTGCTACCGTAACGATCCATTTTTGCTACTTTTTTAGCATATCCACACCGGAGTGGATTTACGTAGGTGAGGAACTTTATTTGGGCCCGATAGTGGGATCTTACGAGACTTTGGTAACCGTATGATCCGCATTTTTTCAATTTTTTTAGCGATATCCAACCGGAAAGTGGGATCTTACGTACGTTGAGATTTATTTTGGCCCGGCGACCTTACGGCTGAGGACTCCCCATTTTCTTTTTAAATTTAAAATTGATTGGAATGTCTCCGAAATTTACATTAACAGGCAGCCGCACTTTAGGATATCTTGACTGATGTGGATGTGTAAATATCCCGGCCGAGAATTCGTAATTTGCTTTTCCAGGTGAATACAAATCAGCAGTTAAAGAGTTATCAAGAAATAGGTTCGAACGTCTTTACCGTTTTTATTCTTTTAAAAAAACTAAAAAATCTATTGTCCTTATTATTACTTTCGATTTGTTACAAAATGTAATTTGTGTTTGCTTTCTGTTTGTCACAATAAATACAATTTTTGTTTGAGCGCTCAAATTCAAAAGAGTAAAATAAGTCAAACCTACTAGCAAAATAGCTATCAATTATTCAGTTGTGTGTTGGGGTTTGTCAAAAGTTAAGCTTTCATTTATGAATGTGTTGACTCTCCGTATAAAAGAGCACTAATTTTTTCTTTATGTTTCCGGAATGAAATTGATTTGAATGAGAAAAAATTGAAAATATTTTGAGAGGTGAGAAAATCAAAAAATAAGAAAATTTTTTATCGAATCTATGAAATTGAAAATCCCTTGATTTTTGGACACAAAAATTAAATCAACATTCGATCTGGTGAAAGGCGTTTTTATTTTTTATCAGAAGATTTCTAAACTTTTCCAAAAAATCTTCATCTAAAACTTTCATGTGCGATAATTTCGGCGCGACAAAGTTGCTTTATCTCAAAGGAAAATAAAAAAGATTAGAGAAATCATTTTAGCACAAGAGATCAAGAATTGTGAAAAAAAAAAGTAAGCATTTTAAAATATAGAAGTAATCAGATAATGGGAACTATATAAATTTAAGCGCTCCAGAGCTCGACGCTAGGTAATAAGATTACCAAAATGAGCTATGTGGTAAGCGGTCCTAAAATTGCGATTAAAAGTCCATCGGCCACGAGACTGGCTCCCAAGGACCAACTTACGGGGACGTTATCACGAGAAATAAAATTTTCACAAAAAGTTAAGAGCATTTTTACTAGTTTATTTTGTCGAAAACATTCAATTTTTTTTGCAGCTTATAATATCCAAAATGTAGGTGACGGCTGACGGTATAATATTTTAAATTTGAAAATGTCAAATTAACTCTAAAAGCGGGTTACTTATGCACTTGTTAGTGAGAATCGGCGAAAATTAGAGAGTTTTCAATTTTCTTATTCACATTTGATAACTTTTTATAAACTTTTTTCGCAAGTTGTTTAAATAGGACTTTAGAATATTCTCTGAATAATATGGTTATCATTGAAAAAATATATGTTAATAATGAATCTTCGGTTATATGCTTGATTCAAAACGTCTGGGAACGAAAGTCCAGAAGCCACTACGGGTTCAAAGATTGTCGGCCACTATGGGAGTTAAATTTTTTCTTGGCTGTTGGATGCAAGGGTCGGGTAACCTTTAAAATTTTCCAAAGTATAAACCAATAAGTCAAAAAAAATCTCTTGATTTTAGCTGTTTTTGTGATATTAAAGCTTGTAGTAGAAACAAGTTAACGCTTTTTGCTATAATCTTTGATTTCATAGCCAATGTTTGAATGCTCCGCAAACTACTCAAACGCCTCCAATTGGTGGAGCGCCGTTTAATTGATGTCGTTAGTTTCTTCTATTGGTTGCCCTCCCCGACCTCTTTTCAAACCATTTTTATCGAATTTTTTTTCGTCATTTCTGGTCAAAATAACATCGATTACCTTTAGAACTAACAATTTATGACATTAGAGTCAAACTTTATTTTATATTAGAAGTTCCTTTGTACCAGTCCATAAACTGCCTGGGGCAAAATCAACGCGCAAAAACATTCGTCACTCATAAGTCCAGCTCTAAACTTCTGAATATAATGAATTACTATTAATCATGCAGAGATTATAAAGAAGAACGAAATAAAAGAAAGAGAATTATGTTAAATATTATATTATTATTTTCAATTTATGTAAACGGACAGAGTCAGTCGATAAGTACTTTGAATGGTAAGTTTATTATATTATAGACCATGCTCTTTTGGAGTTAGAACATTTTGTCGTATAAAAAATGAGAAAAAATAAAGTATGTTATTTGGCCAACATCTTGGCTTTATCAATTAATGAAAAAATAACACGCTGTTATATGTTTGAATATTTTGTGTACTTAAAATTTTCAGCTTGTTTAATCATCAACATTTACTGTTTTTTATACAGTATGTCTTTTTGTCGAAATTGAAGAATGGTTGGGGAGAATCCATTGGTTGATTTGTAAGATAGGGAACACACTTTTGAGGAAAT
Organism: Oikopleura vanhoeffeni; assembly: GCA_004367855.1. Classification (NCBI taxonomy): domain Eukaryota; kingdom Metazoa; phylum Chordata; class Appendicularia; order Copelata; family Oikopleuridae; genus Oikopleura; species Oikopleura vanhoeffeni. The sequence continues at coordinate 23,216 of SCLH01000216.1, forward strand.
TTTGGAATTTTGAAAAAAAAATCATACGTTTTGTTCTGCATCAAAAATAAGTGGGCGAGCCGGAATTTTGTGTCTAGAACCTTTTTTATTTCATCATGAACGGCAAAAACTTAAAAATCTGTACCACTGTACTCATTTCTGATGCTTAACAAAACGTATGATTTTTTTGAAAATTCGAAAATTTCCTCAAAAAGTGAGCTATTTGGGTCCTCAATTTGGGGAGAATTCTCCTCGCCCTTCCTTAAATTTTCCCGCGGAAAAAAGACATACTGTTCGGAAAATATACAATAGTAAGTCTCAAACCTTTAAATTAGGGGCCCTAATTCGACATTTCAAAAACTCTAGATCTCCGTGTCCTCCGAAATTATCTGAAATGAAATTTCGACTGCAGCGCCTGATCGACTTTAAACGGTTTTTCCGACCCTTATACATAATGGTATCATGGTCGACCAAGTGAACGCTGAAACTTTGCCAAAAATTTTTTGTGCGTTTTTTTTGAGGAATTACAGTACTTATTTTTGCAAAAAATCTCAAATCAGTTTAAAACATATGTGAGGCTACTCTATAGGAAATTCTAAGACTTTTTTATAGCGGTATAGTTGAAAAACGATCACGTGACTGTATAAATGAGAATTATGATATGCTTCAAAAGTCGTGAAAATATAAAGATGAAACTTACTTAGACATTCTCAGTATCTAAAATTGCCTCCTGATAACAAAAATTCTGTCATTTTTTCTGAAAACGTACTGATTATTTAAGCTTAACTCGTAGACTCGATTTTAGCCAACTATTTGCCACACACCATTTAATCGCATTTTACGACGCTTAATCATTAATGACAAGATCAATTATAAAGTTATCGCTAAACTTTGAAACAAAATGACGTTTGTGCGTTTTTTTTTTGAAAATTTTTACTGTATTACAGTACTTATTTTTTGCAAAAAT
>SCLH01000216.1:25067-36547 GCA_004367855.1 Oikopleura vanhoeffeni
CGGTTTCAAATATATTAATTTCAGCTCATTTGTATGCTAAAAACAGTTTTTGAGTGCATGAAAATGTGGAATTATAGTTTCGCCTACGCATAATAAATCTGATTACTACCCAATCAGATGATCGGGAAATTTGCTTTTCAAATGCAAGAACATAAACTTAGACGTACTAGACAATTTTTGATGATAACTTGTTTCGAAATTGATACCAGAGAAGACATCATGACCAGATCTATGTTATGTATGAAATAAAATACGACAAAAAATGCGTTTTTTGTATTTTTTTGTTGATTAAACGCTGATTTTTTTTTGAACTAAAAAAAGATGCATTTATAATAAAAATTGAAAAAAAGTTTTTGATTCATCAGCGAGATAATTGTCTGAATTAGATCATCAATGGTTAAGTTGGATGAGTCCCTTAATGACAAACTATAGAGAATTGGCATTTAGTAATCAGGCGCTACAGCGCCTGACGGGCGGCTGGGCCATCTTTAACTGCGGTCGTACCCGAGTTAAGTTACTAAATTACTATAGCTTTGTTTAACAGCACTACCTTACTCAGTCATTTTACTCGAGAACTACCAGAAAAAAATTGGAAGAGGATTCAGTGCCACTGAATCAGTGGTTTTCACTAAAAAAATCTTTTTAAAAATTCTCGTGTTTCGTTTTTCAAACTCGGTAATTTAAAATTCCTATTTCAAATATCGATTTCAAATCAAGGGAGAAAACATACAGATTATCACAAACGTTGAAATACAATTTGTAAATTGAACCTATAATAAATTTGAGCGGTACTACAGTATGTGACTTATATGAAAGCTTATTTTCATTTACAGGACTTTTTGATTTCGGGAAAGAAAAAGTCATATACTGTAGTAAAAAGTGCACTGTAAATAATTTTCTCTGTTATCGGCGTCATATATAAATAAAGTATATTAAAAAATGACGAAAACAAAGATTAAACTGCCCCTATAAAATATCATTTTGAACTTATTGATAACAATAATCATCCCGTATAAAGTATATTTTCTGAAGTATAAATAGGGTGGACGCGATCGTAGCCTTTTCGTGTTATAGGCATCGGACAAAAAAACTGAGGAACTGAGTAGTATTTATTTCAAACGCAAAAATTTATGGATGTTTTTTTTGAAATTTTTGGTTCTTCCTTCTGATTGGCCGAAAAAAAATTGTAGTATATGCTGTTTTGACAACGGAATCGTATAGTTCGAAGAATTTCCGATCAAGGTTCATAATTCGGAATTACAAAATTTTGACTTGAAACATGTTTTTCAAGCTCTTGAAAACGTTGAAAAACGCAAAAAATACGGTTTTTTCAAAATAACTTTGAGTTTATCAGTGTTACGCAATAATCCTGTTGAGGTGTTTTTCATTATATCAAGAGTTATTCATTAAAAAAAAATTGGCGAAAAACGGGACGGGAGAGTGATTATTTTTTAGATTGAAAATCGAATATTTCATTTTTTGACCTTTTTTCACTTTTTTAATGGCATGAGGCATAATCTAGGAAATAAAATGAAATTACAGTCCGACACTTTATAGTATTGATAATCATAATTTTGGAAAAAAAGTTAATACGACACCGTTAAATAACGCGTATTGCATTATTGCGTATCTCGTGAAATGAATTGCCTTAAAATATCAATTAAAACTTCCAAAGTCAGGACCTTGTAATTCTTGTGAACCTTGAAAAAATTTTTAAACATGATATATAAATAGCACGAGCAATGGGGTCATATTACATTTATTTTCAATTTGAACTGTAGTGATTGCAAGTTAACGGGCCGCGGGTGCATTTTGACAGATTTGCCTACTTTTTCCATAAATAAATAATTCAAAAATCCTGTATATACAAAAGTTAACCTGGATTATCAAACATTGATAGATATTGATATAAATATATTAACCCATAAAACGTTTTTCATCAAGAGCCGATATCGAATCGGCAAACATGCACCACCCCTTAAGCGTAAACCGCAAAGTTTTATTTGATAAATAAAGAGATCAGATCATATTTCTACCGAAGCAGAAAAGTTTAAATGGTATTGGTAATTTTTTTTTCACTAGTTTTTTACCTTTAAAAATGTGGATCATCATATTTTAAAAGCCTTTTAACTTTTACCATTGGTATGAAACAATTAACATGGTTTAATTACATAGTTATTTTGTGTTGGATCAAATTTTATTTTTACTTTTCAGTCAAAATCCACAAAACCATCACGTTGCAAATCATGACCAATTAAATCAAATAAAACAAAGTTAAGAAAAGTAAACAGCAGAGTGTTCAATGTATGTATCAAAATAATCACATAACAGGAATCACTGTTAACAACAATTTTTGTTTGAGGCACCATTTTATTTAGTTAGTTTTAGAAAGAAGAAGATTGAACCAAAAAGTTTTGAAACTGCATAAGAAGTGAAAGTGCGTTTTCACGGCACTTTTGCACGGTTATATGACCTGAGCTTGATCCAGCGCAACGTTTCAGTTGAGAATCTAGAGGTTCAAGTGATGTTAGCGCTAAATCTTTTATATACATAATAAGGCCATTAAATAAAGAGACCATGCGATGCTGGATAACTTTTCCTCGTCTGAAAAGTCAAGAGTAAGTCTTCTGGTTATGGTCATTTTTCCATTTCGAGAGTGTGAAATTGATAAACAATCGTGATGGCTCGCCAAAAATTTCGATTCTTCATTAATCAAGTTTAGTCGCGGTTTTCCTGATATAATATTATAAAGATGAAATAAAAGTGCCTTTTTTTACCTCACAATGTCACATAGGCCAAATAGCTTCTGCCGAATCTTTTCACTTTCAACAGAACTTCTTGTCACTCTGGATTTTTGGATATGACAGATTGACGATTATCCGTTTTGATGAGCAATTTCTTTCATGATCTGGAATTAACATCAAGGCATCATACAGTTATTAGCATTAGCGGCAGCTAATCTGTTCTGGTTCAATGCTGCATTTAGGCGAGTCTTTTGAAACGCGGATCAAGAATAGCAAGAATAAGAATTCCGATACCTGGAACAGAAATTTTAGAAAGCGTTAGGAAATCCATGTGATTTTGACTGATGTTAACTAAATTAAATAAAGCGGCTTTCAAAGTTACTAAGAACATTTTTAATACGCCTGGTAAATTAAATGATTTAATAATCTATAAATATGTTTGCTAATAAAATCTATTTAAAACATATTATTTAAAAACTAGAGAAAAAACCAATTCAGTATAAAATATTTTATTATTGATTACTAAGATATTATAGAATTACTTGTAGTGTCTCCAATCTTCTTTAAATTGGTTCAAAGCTAGCTGTTTCTTCAAGCCCGGTAAATCAGAATCAATTCCTTGAATCACACTGACTAATAATAATGTTCATAAATCTACTGATATATTCGAGGCGTTATTTTACTCTTATCGTTTACATGTTCCAAAACTTTTCAGGTGTCCTTCTTGTCGAAATTTTTAGTATACAAACCGTCAAACACGTCTTAATTTTTTTGAAGTTCTGAACATTTTATTATGTATAATTTTTAAATTTGAATCTTAACTCGCTAGCAAATTTACAACATTTAACACCTTCATTTTGCACATTTCTAGAATTTTGATTGAATTGATTTCCGGGTCCAATAAGAAGCATGAATTACTAATAAGATTATCAAAAATTATTTTCAGGCATTCTTTTTGTACCATAAATTGAATAATTAAATTTCACAGTGGCAATTTTGCCAACTTTCAGGATTTTTTTTTTCGATTCAAAAAAAATAATAAATTTTTGAAATAAGTAACTATTATTATAAGTTTTTAATTTATTATCATTTACGTAAAATTGTATTTCTGATCGATTCTCGATAATTTCGCCTCCAAAAATGTATACACGTCTCGAAAAGTCAATATTACAGAAATATAGCCGATTTACTATCTTAGTAAGATAATCTTACTCATTTTTCCTACGACCGCCTCAGACAGGGAAACTTAGAAACCGATGGTCATTTTTTGGCTGGGCGGTAAAATCGCCGCGATATGCAAATAAAGATTGATTGTCATCAAAAAGGGGGACCTCTCGACACGCATTTCCTACTGCGCTGATAATCCCAGGTGCTCCCAATGGGAGCCTCCCATGCTTTGGATTAATCAACTTAATTTCTTATTTTAAGTCGTCTATCAATTTCGAAATTATGAATTATCCTCAAAAATAAATAAACGTAAAATTAATTTCCAACATAAATAAAATCTGAATTATGAATCATAATTTATGATATAACGAAAATGCGATCAATTTCAAACATAAAGTACTATAAATAAATAAAAAAAACAATAAGTTAAGAACTTAAATAAAAGTACGCTCAGAATAAACGAAAAAAAGTTTCTAGAACACCTATTTTATAACAACTATTTTTTTTCAAACTCTATCGTCTGTTGGACTTCACATACAACATGTCTGAAGTTCAGACTCTGAACATTAATAAAAAGTGATAAACCTAGAAATCTTACTTTCGAAATTATAAAAAAGTTGTCAAAGTTAAATAAAAAATAAAATTTTGCCACAGATAAAAAAAATCGGATTATCTAGCTACTATTGATTATACAATTAATTATGAGCTCCTTAACACCTATGCACATCCGAGTACTCTGAGTGAAATCCCTTACACCTGTTATTATATTCGATCAGAGTTGATGTCAAACTGTTTTCGCTCAAAAACAACATATTCTAACATATTATGAAAACTATTTTATCCCGATACATCATTTAAGTTTGTGAAGATGACGACGGTCAAACATATATGCAGGGAAACTCCTGGACAAAAATGATAAATGGCCGTTTAAAAAGATGTACATGTGGTGGCGCAGGACGTGGAGCTTATTCATGTGCAATTTCGACAGAAAATACATTTTTATTAGTAGCGGACGGAACAAATATTCATAAAGTTTCATTATTTGAAGGCGATGTCTTTCGTCAAAGTTATATTTCAAACTTACCTGGAACCGCGGTGGCAGTTGCGGTTGATAAATCAGAAAATATTATTTATTGGACAGATGTAGGAAAAGGTTATAACTTTGTATGATTTTGATTGTCTGAGGTAAAGCAAATTTTAGGAAAAATCAGCCATAAGCAGTGTAAATCAGCTAGATTCTGAACGGTAAAAATTCAAGTCAATCAAAATCAAATATTTCGTCAAATTTTTGTACCGTGCAGTTGATGTTTATTTGTAGATGGCAATATATTTTCAAATATTAATCATGATTAAAAAAGAGAAAAAAATAGAACAACTTTCCACCATTGAGCACCCGCTTAAAAAACGTGGACATTTTATTATGAAATAAACTCTTTTTATAAAATTTATCTATTTAAGTGATAAACGCGCCAAAAAAATTAAAATTTTATTTATAATGGTCGATTATGGTGAGTAAATCAAAGAAAATTCACGGAAATTAAATTAAGTCAAAAAACCATCATTTTTTACCTCATCAAATGCCTAACAAATGGCTCATTGGTCGGTGAAATTACCTACGCAAGAAAAATTATATTTTACAGGACTACTTCTTTTAAAAGGAGCCATTTCACCTCAACTGCAAAGTAGTAAATTTGTATTTAATACTATTTTTCCTGAGCTTTTTGCATTGAGGATTCGATCAATTTATTGAATAATGACAAAATAATGTTAGTCATTTTTTATGAATATCTTTTTTTCAACCATAGTGCCTTTAGTAGTAGATAGGGAGTCCACATCGTTTCCATTACGGCTTTTGAAAACGACTCCGAGTCATCGACTCATCCGATTGAGTTCTTAAAAAGTTCAAAATGACCACACATATTTATTAAAAATCTCACAAAATTGCTCTTCATCAGACCAATTTTCTTTTCTGTTTTCAAAAATCATTTGATATTTATTCTTATATTTTTCTAAACATGTGTCAATTTGATGCGTCGTTTCCAAAGACCGAAATGTGATCGGTTGGGAAAAGGATATGTTTCCAAATTTTAGAAAATTAAACTTACAACAAAAACTTTTCATTAAAGTTTCAAAATACCAATGATATCCCCCTTTACACTATTCGGAATATTTGGGCCCTGTATAGTAAACGTAGTGTGTTTTCAGTACAGTTTTTTGTAGTAGGGCCCAAATATTCCGGATAGTGTAAAAGGGAGATATAATATCATTGGTATTATATCGTTGTTCATTGTGTTTTGAGATATACTATATCCCTTTAACACCTTTTGATTAATCTAATAGATGTGGGCTGAAAAGAAGAGAAAGCGGCCTCATGAGTGGCTAGAAGGGGTCTAAGGAGTGTTAGGATTGGCTCCCTCAACCCACATCTATTAGATTAATCAAAAGGTCATAAAGGGATATAGTTTTTTTTTAGTAAAACTAATATATTGTTGAGCTTTCAATTTATTACAATCATTTTCGAAACAAAGTTTTTTAACAGTTAAATATTTTTCGCAAGATTTTCCGCAAGATATTATATCATACAGAAAAGTTAACCTAAGAACAGGCTACGGAAATGCTGGAATTTACCGTGCTCAATTAGATATGGGGTCTACCAGTACTGGTACCCGGTTTGTCGGTTCCGATATTCACGAGCCAAATGGTTTAGCCATAGATTGGCTTAGTCATAATGTCTACTGGTCAGATGCTCAGTTTGGCGCAATTTTTATGGTCGATTCAAATGGTAGAAATAGAAAGCAAGTTATTGGAGGGTTACATTCGCCTAGGTCAGTTGCTGTAGATCCGCTTGTCCACGCGTTATTCTGGACGGATTTTCAAGATGGAACTATTAATTTTTGTGGAATTGATGGGAATTTTAACCCACAGACAACAAACCACCCAAACCCTACCGCTCGATTTTTAACACTTTATGATCATGGAACATGGCCAAATCAACTGATAGCTAGGGATTGACACTGAATTTATGATAACTCCCACAGTCTTTTCATGGTCACGCGTGACCATGACCCCTTTAATCGCAATTCAGGACCCTTAAGCATTTATGAATGTAGCATTTACAAAGTGATCGATCAACTATTTAAATAATTGACGTTTGTGCGTTTTTTTTTCTGGAAATTTTTACTGTATTACAGTACTTATATTTTACAAAAAAAAATTAAATCATCAAAAAAGACTTTGAGCAGGATCAAAAAAAATTCTAAGACTTTTTATCCATTACACCATAGCCCGAAAATGATCACGTGACCTTATTCAAGGAATTAGGTTGGCAAGAATAGTACTGTTTGTTTTCAAAAATTACTTAAATCAATTTTTGAAAGAAGATTCAAATTACGCCGAAAATTTTTGAGGCCGAATAAACACTAAATCTGAGAATTTTGAACATAACGGCTTTATATTTTCTTATCGCCATTTGATGCCTTTAAATTTCTTTTTTTTTCACATGTTGTTTCGATAGGGTTGTAGAAAATTATCAGAATTACCATATTATCAAGTGGAAAATATATGTTGATAATGAAACGAAGGTTATACGCTTGATTTAAACAACATGGTCACGCGTGACCATGAAAAGATTGTGAGTCCAGAAGTTGTCTGAGATTGTAGGAGTTAAAATGATAATTAACAGAATAATTTATGTTCTTAGTTACACTTATTTATTGAGTAAAATTTTTCGCGGGATCTTAAAAATATGCTTATTTTCCGACGGGATTTTTCACTTAATTCAAAATAAAAGTCTCAAATTGTCACTAGAAATTTAATACCAACCTAATAATGTAAGTGTCTGCAACAAGATCCGAAGTTTGGAAATTTCAGCCAAAATACTGGTGAAAAAATATTTTACTCGCGAACTTCAATAGTTGTTCATCTATTCTAAACTTGATATTTTATTATTGTAGTCTTGAAACTGTAAAATCACTTTTTCAAAAATCTTGAAAATGTGAAAAGCGAAACGTAGCAAAAAAAATTATCAAAAATCATAATAATTAATAAATATCGGTCTTGATTTCGGTTTTTTAAGGAAAAACTATATTTTTGGGATTTTTCGCAAGTGTCAATCTCTACTTATAGCCGATCCATACTGGAAAAATATGATCGACGACGTTAACCATTATCCAGGCATGTTATACTGGATTGATGGTGGAAAGCATACAATTGAACAGATCGATTATATCGGAAATAACCATAAAGTTTTGCTTCTCTATGAGCACATGTTTAAAATTGACGGTGAATCTGTTCCAGCTTTTGGCCTAGCCCTACATAATGACAATTTATACTTTTCTCCTTGGGGTCAGACCGATGGGATCATTTTGGCGATTGATCGTCAAGAACCTAATAAGGCTATTAAGGCAATTTCAAGAGGCATTTCTGCGAAACCATTTGGCATGGCTGTAGTTTTTGAGTTTATGCAGGAAGAAAAAGAAAATGAAAGGGAAAATTTTTGCAAACCAGGTCAACACAGGTGTACTTTATGTATGAACGATGATTCCGATAAAGGCCAGGATACGAAAGTTGATATATTTTTGATTGTACCTTTTTTAACATAAAATAATTGTTTTATACTAATCAGGGCGACCTCACGTTTTGATGACTTTTTGCTGCCCACACATAGAGCATCATAGGCTATCATAGTGCCACCTTAAAGGTGAACCTACGCAAGATGATGAATCCTTGATTAAGGTAGTTTGGCTTATTTTCTCGGCTATTTTTCAACTTTTTGGCGAGCAATAAACCTCTCCTTTAAAATCTCTTTTTAAATTTGGAGGTGTTCGAATTATTGTGACAACAATATCGCCGTTAAAATATGAATTTAATTTAAATTTTGGACAATTTGCGCTTTTTCGGTCGATTGTGGCCCCTCTGTACAGAATTATGTCAGCTATAGGCTATAGCTCAGAAATTTCTTAACACGAAAATAAACAATTCTTAAAACGAGTTGTGCACGTCCATTCGCAGCCGCAAGACTTTCGGCTTGACTTTTTTTTTTGAAGAAGAAGAATTTTCATTAAACCCATGTTTGTATCAATTTATTTGTTCGTCATTTTGTTTGAACAAAATTTTCGCCATTTGTATCCTTAACAAGGCTTTCGCTGTGCTTGTCCCTCATTCACTGGTCAAGTTTTGGCCAACGATGGTATTCGATGTGTATACCCCGAAGAATTTTTACTAGTCACCTCTATAACTGAAGGTACCGTATCGATGATTCCCATGAAAATTCAGGGGAAACTGGTTTATAGAAATATGACAGATATTGGACATCGAACAGTCCTTGCCGAGTCTGTCAGACCGTCAGCAGTAGCATATGACCCAGTTGAACAACGAATTTATTGGTCGGATGTTGCTCTGAATCAAGTTTTTCGACAGTTTTTAAACGGAACTATGCGAGAAGTTTATATGGAAGATTCCATAGGTACCGTTGATGGCCTGGCAATTGACTGGAAAAATAGAATCATGTTTTTTAGCAATGTTCTTCCATTGTTCAATCAGAAATCGAAAGGTATTGTCTTAATATGAAAAAGATATTAGGTATGACACTTTTTTGCTAAAAATATTAGTTTTTTGCTGAAACCTGATTGCCACCTTTGATTGGTATATGAGCTTTTACATTTTTAAAACATCTAGTAGGTGTCACCTACGTCTTTTTAGCCATAGCAAAAAAATAAAATCGGGAGCAAAAATGTGACATGCTGTAATCATTGTTAACGATTTAAACCCTTCACGCCAAGAGCCCATTAACGGGCTCTACATAAGTTCAAGCAATCAAACGGCGTAAAAATTAAAGCGTCACAGACTTAACCATTTTTTTTTTCAAAAATCTTATTTGAAATTTATACGACACGCCGTTCAGAAGATATCTTATACTTCAACATATTTTAACATACTTCATTATAAAAAAATCTTCTAAACGGCTTGTCGTTTAAATTATAAATGACACTTTTGGAAAGAATATGGTTAATTCAATATGTCCCTTTAACACCTTTTGCTTAATCTGAGATATGAGGGTTGAAAAGTGGCCTCATGAGTGGCTAGGAGGAGTCTTAGGACTGTTAGGATTGGCTCCCTCAACCCACATCTCTCATATTAAGCAAAAGGTGTTAAAGGGATATGATTCATATCACATTTTGCTCAGACTTTCAATTCAAGCTAGGAAACGACAACGATCAACTAGAACTGAAATAAAACAATATCATGATGATATTATCATCACAAGATGATCGAACGCGAGCCAATCATCATGCGTATGATCAGGTGCTCGCTGTAATCGAAAGTCTTAGAAAAAATGCAAATATATTATTTGTTGGCTAAAGGTATTATCATTTGTTTCTAGGTATGATGGAGGCAGTTTCATTAATCGACCGGTCGAGACGCATCGTCGTCAACCACGAATTTCTCGAGTATCCTAGAGCAGTAACAATTGATGTCGCGCAGACTTTTCTATATTTTACCGACTGGGGAAATAGTCCAGGTGTGTACAGAACTGATTATAATGGCGAAGGCCTCACAATTATTTCTGATCAATTGGCCGATATGCATATCAAAAATCCAAACGGAATTTTTCTACTCGATGGTCTAGATGGCAATACTCATATGTATTTGGTAGACTCTCAATTTGACTCTGGAGACGCATCAGTGTACACAAACCCACCCGCCCTACACTACATTTTTGCCGCAAGTCAAGATGGCTATGCATATGATGATTTTGACATTCCACAAAGTTTACTGAAAACTCCGTATGGCGTGGCGGCGCATGGCGATAAAATTTTTTACACCGATTGGGGGTTAAATGCGATTGTTGTCGTGGATTCAAACTCATTTGGAGCTAATTCGGAGATTATGAAACTGAATCAAAATATAGATACTCCTGGGAGTATTTTGTACGTCGCAAATATCGCAGAACGAGTCAGCAATCGTCCCGGAGATAGGTAAATTACATGATTTTTTGTAAACAGTTAACGGTAAACTTTCAAATTTTGATGTCACAGTTTCCATGTCTTACGAATAACTATTTTTCAAAGTTTAATACATGTATATTGTATATTGATTTCGAAGATCATAATAAGATACGGTATCTTAGATACCTCAATTTCGACTAAAAAAAGAGACTAGATTTAACTCCCGTAGTGGCCGACAATCTCTGGACCCTTAGTGTCTTTGCGCCATCGATGGCGCAGCGCTTGAATTGAGCATTATAACCGAACATTCATTATCAACATATATTTTTTCAATGATAATCATATTATTCAAAGAATTCTCTACAGTCNGGCAAAGGATATTCGTTTTTAATCATTTCTCAGCTATAATTTTGAACATAGTTAAAAATTTGAGCACTTTTTAAGGGGGTGGCATAAGTCCATTAGACTGGTACATTTTTTCAGAGCAATATTTGAAAGAAAAAAAAAGGTGGAAATTTATTTTTTTAATTTTCATCTTCAATAAAAGTGTTCATTCTTACAAACGTTCACATTTGTATTTTCTAAACATAACTAACTATAGTTAAAAATACAAAAAATTACT
>SCLH01000216.1:40379-59989 GCA_004367855.1 Oikopleura vanhoeffeni
TCATACGGTTTGTCTGTGGTGACTCAGTCAAATCTGTCGCACCTAAAAAAAACTACTGGGCTCTTTTTTTACACATTTTCAAGTGAAGTTTCTGAGAAACCTGGCTTCAGAAATAATTTTTTTTCCAAATACATAGTACAACTCTTAAAGAAGGTGCCAGTACTATTCAGAGCATCTGATACCTTAACCTACGCTCAGTAAATGGTTTTTAGTAGACGTCCCTAAAAGTACTAAAAGCCTACTTCTCATTCATTCCTCATCACTTCTTCTTGTTATTTGCGATTCAACTTCCAAATATAAATGCGCATCTCGGAGCGGAGAGTTTTTTCGAAAATTTGCCCCTAGTGGTCAAAACGAGCTTATTTGGGAGCCTCACGCAAAAGCACTCCTCCTTGAAAATATAAGAACATTTTCAATTTGTGCAATCAAATTCACCGCAAAGCCTGGATTAAGGTCCGAACGCTCACATTTTTCCGATTTTTTTCTCAGGAACGACTTTGTGAATTTCTAGTTTTTGTTTAAATTCTGAACTAGAAATTTTCTAAAACCTAGCTTTATTTGAAAAAAATTCAAATTCAGAAAAAATCCTGGAAGTTGAAAACTCAGTGACAAATTATCTACAAAATAGGGCAATCAAAAAGTTATCTGAGAAATCTCAATAATCGTCACCCTTAATTTAACCTTTAATTTCAACCCCCGAAAAACGACTTTTCTTCGAAAAAATCTCAAAACCAGAAAAAATCTTACAAGTGAAAAAAACTTGGCAGAAAATTCTTTACAAAATTAGGTGTATCAAAAGAATTATACGCTGAAGCTGAGATATCGACGCCCACTCCCTTAATTTGTGGATCTTCAAAAACGCTTAGGGTAGCAAAAAAGTGGGAACCAACCGCTTTACATTTAGGGTGCCGATTCGGCTCTGCCGAACAAACTAAACAATTATCCAAAAATATCATTTTTTGCTAGAGCTGAAGATTTCATTTTTTTGTAATTTTTTTTATTTAATCGCGGGTTTGAAGGTGGAAGTTGACCCGCTGCGCACCCTATGTAACATAGCCTATGTTTTATAACCCACTAGAGTAGTTTTAAATTTAGTTTTTGACATATATATATATGCTGCGTCCTACTAAATGCAATCTACTGTTCACACTCAAGTATCTTTCAAAATTTTATTGTTTTTTATCTTAAGATGGCTATTTTGTTTTCAAATTTTAACCTTTTTTATTTCAGACTGGTGATACTGATAGTATCGTTGGTGATCTGAGCTGTGACATGAATGAGATTCACCGTTGCCTGACGGACGCCCAACAGTATTTATTGTTTTATTACTATGGTTCTATCATTTATGGCATCAGAGAAGATTGGGAGAAAATGCAATTTTACCTCGAACAAGTTATAACATTACCAGCACATTATATTTCACAGATTATAATTGATGCCTACAAAAAGTTAGTTAAATTAACTTTTTAAAATGAGACGCAAGACGCTCATCAAGCTTCATTTAAAGCTCAAATTTTAAACCTGGCCCCGATATTTTCAGATTACTGTCGTGTGTGTCAGTTTTTTGTGTGAATAATGCGGTAACTTTGCACGAAGAAACGTTTGGCTATATTTGTTTGACACCCGAGACCATCTGGTGGAGGTCGAAGTCATAAATAGAAAAAAAATATAGACGGTTAAAATTTTCTTGGCTATCGGATACAAAAAACCCTTTCCAGATATCTCTTAAGGGGGTAGCAGCGATGTGGCAGATTGGTACATTTTTTCGGAGTGATTTTTGAAAGAAAAAAAATGTGAAAATTTTTTATTTTATTTTTTATCTTCAATAAAAGTGTTCATTCTTGCAAACGTTTATATTTAAATTTTTTACATACTTAAGGGGGTAGGTGTCGTAATTTTTTGAGCCCCTTATAGAATTAATTTATGATAAATTAATATCGGTTATGACTAAAGTTGACCTAAGGAATCTCATGGTGGCAATTATTTTTTTCAAAACAATCTAGAACAAAATCTAGAATTTTCAAAATTTGAATATTTTTTTGCTTTAACTCGCAGAAAACCGGTATTCCACCATGATATGAACATTTTTTATTNCGAAAATTGCTCAAATTGATAAAAAAAGTTTTCCTTTTCAATTTTCACTGTGATCATCGTAGCATGTCACCGGTCGAGACTAGAATAGAGACTGAGAGCGGTTTAGAAAATCCGGTTTAAGAAATTATTTTTGAAATTTTTCGTTATTTTTTCAACATTTTTGAGAATTCGAGATTTGCAATAACCTTATATCAAACGCAAAAATTTTTTTCAAAAATCAAGCTTTTTGTGATTTTCATACTGGTAAAGTTTCAGCGACGAGTCATTTCATAAATTCGCACAAACTTATCTGAGAATTTATCTTCATAAAAAATGACCAAGATTTTTTTGTCGTGAACTTCCGGTTTTTCTCATGACCTGTTTCTATTTTGACCATTTAAAGACCTGGAAGTTAAATTTCGATTTGTCATAAGCCTATTTCTAGTTCACAATGACTAGGAAACAACAATGAGAGTACTCAAAAATCCATTTTGAACTTTCTCTCAGTGAACAGGCTAGATTATCAAAAAAAAATAAAAAAAAGTTTTTTTATTCGAACAAAAAGTGCTGAAATTTAATTTTTTGACATTATGAATCATAAAATTTTTAAAGAAATACCTTCAATTTTGACCTGAGCCTCGAAAATTGGCGACTGAAATTTCATTGAAAAAACTTAGATTTTGTCATGACCGAAAATTGCTCAAATAATTTCAAAAAGTTTTCTCTTTAATTTCACTTTTCACTGTGATTATCGAAAATAAAATAAACGTTTTTTTTTCCGTCGAATCTTTAACTGATTATTTTCTAGGCCTCCAAATGTGAGTCACAATATTTGGACAATAGAAAAAGCTTCGAGGCATATTTTCTGAAAATAAGTTCAGAAATTCTGTGTGAGTGAGCTCATCAGTGAGCAAGTGTTTTTTCGGGTTGGGTCGATAAAACTTAGATCAAAATATAAACTAATACAACTTCCTTTTTGTTGTTTGATTGGTCTGACATGTTTTTAACTTTGAAATTTCGAGGGTCACGCGAATAACGTCAAAAATATCACAAAGCCTCGAAGACCACGCGACTCAAATATGCTTTCTATCCATGAGTAGAGAAATAAGCATGTGATCTTGAAGTTGAAGATTTACGTTGCCCATGCTTATTCGAATAATCACAGAGCAGACAATCGCAAGGCTATCTAAAATGAACAACCCCAACTCAAATTAAGCCTTTTCGTCCAATGGAGTAGGAGAATAAGCATGTGATGTAAAGTTGGACATTTACGTTGTCACGCTTTAACTTTCGCGTCACAAGACCTCGAAGCAACCCACGATCATACTGGGATTAGGCCTTTCCATTGGCGAATAGAGAAATAATCGACCTCCTCATGCGTAGTTTAACCTACGCCTGTTCAAAGTTTAAGATTTAAATGTAATGTTGAAGTTCGAACTCAAAATCTTTCCCTAAAATAGATAAAAAATGAATTTAATGAGCTGATACCATTTATTCTGGTTCAACTAACGATAACAAGCACAAAAAAATAAACCAACTAATTATTTTCTAAGTTAATTGACTGCCAGTCTGCCACATCGCTGCTACCCCCTTAAGGTAACCGTTTGGTATCCAGAGGGGGTGGCCATTAAAAACGTTACCTTTAGGACTGCGTATATATTGGCAAAACAACAGAAATTCGGCGATTTTACGCCTTTCAAACAAACCAACCTGGTCAATTTTTTATTTGTAAAAGTAAGAACTCAACTGGGTCATTTTTCCAAAAAAATTATTTTTTATACAAAATTTTAACCCCGTCGACTGATTACTACCAACGTTTTTTGAAACGTGCGCCTAAGTCGTAAATTTGGCTTGAGTTTTTAGCTCTAGCGCTATTTTTCGATTTCCCGGAGCATTTTTTATATGGAGAAAACGACAAAAATAGCTTGTTATTATAAACATACATGACAGTATAAACAAAATCAGCAAAAATTTCTATAAATAAAACACCTACCGTGAAAAGAGGTTAAGTTACTTTGTTTTATATAACTTCTTCAGATTTTTACTGGTTTGTTTACTCCGTGGAGTTGAACCTTCTTTACCAAAATATGCTACAAATACAAGAGCACAGCAAGAATTATTTAATCAATCGCGTTCTCTTCAAGCACAAGGTAACTTTTTAATATTATAGCTAGGGAACGAACCCTAATTATAGCCTATAATTTATAGGCCAGTTTTTTTTTGGCTTATTTTGGCCGAATATTTTTTCAGAAAACGGTAATTGGCCAAAAAGCACACTTCTACGCGTTCGAGTTGAGATATGGTGGCCTTTTATTATAATTGATATGAATATACTAGTATATAATATGACCCGTGTGGCTCTTTTTGACTCCAACCTATCTTCTGTTTTTATGACGCTTCATGTAAAACCGTGAGAAAGTGCCACATACGATATTTTTTAAATTTTGGGTCATAATTAGGGTTTGGACCATCAAAAATTTTAAATGCATAAATTCAACTCAAAACAAGATAAAGATTATAATGTAGAATTTAAAAACTAAAAAAATTTCGAAAAGATGATTTTTTTGGGTGAACTTCTCGGGGATTTTTATGTTTTTATATTTAAATTGCCAATTTTTCATTACGC
Organism: Oikopleura vanhoeffeni; assembly: GCA_004367855.1. Lineage (NCBI taxonomy): Eukaryota > Metazoa > Chordata > Appendicularia > Copelata > Oikopleuridae > Oikopleura > Oikopleura vanhoeffeni. The sequence goes on from SCLH01000216.1 coordinate 45,079, forward strand.
CCAAAACTAATATTACATTTATCTTAAAAATGAGTTCATTCCGGACCAAAAGGGGGGTTAGTTTTGAGCGTGTTGGGCCAAATATTTTAATCTTTCAAACTTTTAAAAACCCATTTTTTGTAAAATTTCTTTGGTGATTTTAGGTTTAGGTCATAGGATTTTGTATGTTGGATACCGGCGAAACCGTGATAAAAACCCCATTTTTTATTTTCGTCTTAGGTTTGGAAAACACTTTTATAGTGCATGTGCTCACTGCTATTTCAATTTCAAATAATTTTGAGGATTTTTAAGGAATTTTCGAAAAAATCGCTCGAATTCCAACACAAGATTATAAAATTCGATTTCGTCAGAAGGACTCTAAATCATAAGCATGGTATTCTCAAGAGTATTTTAAGCCAAGTATGCCACAAAAATTTCTCAAAACTTGCAAAAAAAACCGAAAAACTTGGTTTTTGTGAAATGACCAAAAGATGCAAAAATCAAAATCCCTCAGTTTTTCAAAATCCTGCTATGATTTCAGCTTTTTTTAACTTTCGAAAATAATATGTTACTTTTATATCATTCCTAATCATTTGATCTGACTGAGGGCACATTTCCATGATAGGGATCGATGAAGGTTCCCAAATGAAATATATTAAAAGAATTATTAGAAATTCTTGGAAAATCCCTTAAAAATCCTCAAAATAATTTGAAATTGAAATAGCAGTGAGCACATGCACTATAAAAGTGTTTCCGAACCTATGACAAAAATAAAAAAATGGGGTTTTTATCACGGTTTCGTCGGTATCCAACATACAAAATCCTATGACATAAACCTAAAATCACCTTTACCAAAAATTTTCAAAATATTTCGAAAAATTTTATTTTAATATGTAGCAAATTTTACTGTGAGTAACCTCCTTATACTTATAATATCATTTGTTGAAAATAATTGGTCGAAAAATTGAATAAAGGCTGAAACTCTCATTTTGAGACCTACTTTCTGACCACTAGGTCGCCCGAAAATGTTTTTTTGTTATGTTGAACATTTTTTTCAGCACTGAATAATCCTAGCAGCATTTTTTATATCACTATTGATTTACTTTAGCCCTTGATTGTCCCGGTCCGAACCGTAGTCATAATATAACTTTCCAAACGACGTGTCACTATTGAGCCGGTTTTTCGATTTCCGTTTTTTATGAAAGTTATATTATGACCAACAATTTCAAAAAAATCGCATGTGCCATTTCAGAGCTATATCACCGGTTTTTAAGAGGCATCTAAAAACACCGACCTTGGTCATTTACCAAAATTGGTCCCTAAAAACTCCACCTGAAACAATCCCTGATATTATTTTCAGCCTTAGAAAATGCTTCTGGAATCTGCCATATAAAAAAGTACATGACTTTTATTCGTCAATGTAAAGCGGGCCGAGAAGGAAAAGAATTAGTTGCGCTCCAAAATATCCTTCAAGCTGATAACAACTTATCACTAGCACAATGCGCAATACAACATTTAATACAACGAAGAATAATAAATTTAAATTCTATTTTTATAACCATTCCAGTAAGTTTATTAAGAATTCGAGAACCACCCGTCGAAATTATCAAACTACAGCAAAGTATCTCTATAAGGACGGACCCTTAGGACCTACATTTTTTCAAAGGATTTTCCAGGTCCGGTATCAGAACCTACATTTTCCCCGAAAGTTTGCCGGCCACCCTATAAGGACTCACTTTGGAAATTGGACCATCTTTATAGATGCACGCTAGTTTACTTGTACTTTTTTACTCACTTGCATTTTTCTTGTGAGTCCGTAGCAAATGACCGAGAATTTTTCAAAAAAACAATTTAAATTGCTGAAGCTCTGATAGTAACATAGAGCCAAATAAGTCTAAGTGGCCAAAACGGGATTTCGAGGCATGTGCGCTTGAACAAAAACCACAGTAGTCGTCTTTTTGACTACGGAAAGCAATAATGACGATCTATTTTTTTAATATTACGCTTATTTCTGATTGGCTAAAGAAAGCTTACCTTTATAAAGGAAAAATCAACATTTTACTAGATCTGGCGTTCTCGCAGTTCTTAATTTTTCGTTCTCCGTTCAATTATCTAAAAGTGATTCTTTTAACTCTGAAAAATTTTACTTGAAAACAGTACTTTTTGATAGTTGAGCAGGAAACAACAAAATATGAAACGTGTAACGAAAAATTTTTAAGTTCACTTATTCACATGTTTGAAAATATGTTTTTTTTTAAATGATCATTTTGTTGCCTCAAAAAGACCGGAATTTGAAAGGTCGATTAGGGTTGTTTTTGTTTAAAAAAAATGCTCACAAAGTTTTTTCTATACAAAACAAGAGAAAACAGTTAAAATTATTAGGGATATTTCTAATTATATTTGCTGGTTAATTCAATATTTCAGTTAAAAGACGTTGCCAAACGAGTCGGTTTATCATCTTCCGAGAAAGCAAGTGAATTTCTCGAATCGATGATTTCATCTTCTAAGTTAAATGCCCATATAGAAGGTACTGGTGGAAACAGTCTAGTCGTGTTCGACCAAGAAACCGATTTCGATAATTTAAAAATGCAAGAAAAACTCGCATCCCAAATTGTTTTATCCGATGCCTTAGTCGAAAAAATATCAAAGTTGGATCGGGATATTCAGCGCGATCCTAAATATATTTCAAAGACATTGAACGACGAGAGTGATGATAAACATGAAATAAAAAATTATTCAAAACTAAATTCCTAAAGAATCTTGTACGGAAAACCTTTAGTCAAATATCTGCCCCTTAAATAATTTTGTTCAAGATTGAGTCACATGTATGTCAAAAGAAACACTAAATTTTCATTCTTCGACTGTAAATAAATAATAAAAATAATTTTAAGCGAATTAGAATGAGCATTTATTAATAGCATAAATTTTGACAAATCGCATGTTTCAGTTCTGAGGATTTTTTGAAGTTCACTTTGCAGGCGTTGGCACATTTGAATTTTTTGTATCGGATCGTTTGAACCGCCTAAAGAGATGGATCGGATCGGGTTTTTGGAAAAAATTGAGCAATTCAAGGTTGACTTTAAAGTGGTTCTAACTAGTGTCTTAAGGAAATAATAATATAAAGAATAATTATAAGTATATTTATACTGTAGAGCATGTCACATTTTTGCTTCCGTTCTTGATTTTTGCACAATTTACTATCCGTCGATCAAAATTTAAATTTGGCAAACACGTAGGGGCTTGCCCAAATTTAAACGTTTTATTTGTGGAAATATCCAGTACTATAGTAAATTGTGCAAAAATCAAGAACGGAAGCAAAAATGTGACACCCTGTATATTTCACCCAATATTTTATCTTAATTTTCTGAACGGTAGGTTTTTAGTAAAAATCGCTCTAGCTTTTCAACGAATACATATTCTTTATCCAACCAAAGTCATTCGTGATTGCGTGTTTGACCAATGAGAGCACCGGATATCATTAATATGACCAATAAGAGCTTCGAAAATAAGTTCAAACGCGAAAGTAGAGGCATAGGGATCCCGTTTTTAGACATCTAAAATTGAGATCTCTCGAGAGCAAGATGAACTAAGAGTTTGTATCTTCAAATTATGAACAAAATTTATTTGAACTTCCGGAAAAGTATTTTCCTCGGTGAAACGCAGTGCATTTAAAGAAAAATCAGTGAATGGCAATTAAGTTTTTCATGATTTTGGTACTGTAAGGGTATTTTTTGACTGGTGATTTCGCTGGTCTCTTGGGCAACTGATTGATCTATTGAAGGAGGTCGATAATCACTTTCATTTTCTTAACTTTTTCCGATCATATCCTAAATTAGGATTTCTTATTCAACCCCAGAGTTGCCCAAAATCTCGCGCCTCCACAATGACGTATAATATAGCTATATTATGCGTCATTGCGTAGACGAAATATTGTGGAGAAGTTTGGCTTGAATTAGGGCATACAGTTGGTGGGAAACTTTCATTAACAGATGAAAGTCCACCAGTTTGTGTGTTTTCACGGACCATAAACCGAAAATAGAAAAACAATCTCAATTGAAGAAAAAAATGAAAGCAGTTAATGTAGAACAGAAATTTTAACAAAAAGTCACTAGAAATGAGACTGAAATTGTAATTGTTGCTTAACAATTTTAAGGGGTGGTATCGACTGGCTATTTGGCGATCTGAAAGTGAAAAAGAGCTTATTTTTCGCTTTTTGAACTGAAGAAGGATTGCTAAGGTAGTTTATTTTTTAGGAGCTATTTTAGGATGACGGCTTTCTCGATTTTGGAAACATAAAATCGAGAAAGACGTCATCCTCAAATAGCTCCTAAAAATAAACAACCTAAGTTTCATATCTATATATGATAAAAAAAAATGAAAAAAAAATACGAAATTGTTTTTAAGTGTTGAAAATCTGAAAATTTTCTGCACTCTAGCGCTCAAACGGTCTATAATTTGACCATAGTTTAAAATACCGTTTCAAGAAACTTCATACTCGGAAATAGCTTGGTGCTAAGTGTATTAAGAACTTCTATCAAATGTATGAAAAAATAAAATTTCAAACTGTGGTCCCCCGAGTTAAGGGGGTGGCATCGATCCGGCAGATTGGTACATTTTTTCAGAGCGATAAATGAAAGAAAAAAAAATGTGAAAATTTATTTTTTTATTTTTNTATTAATGTTTAAGCATCGTAAAATGCGATTTAATGGTGAATGGCAACTAGTTGGCTAGAATCGAGTCTACGAGTTAAAAAGCAGATACAAAAAATATGCAATCGAAAATATGTTCTAGAGAAAAGTTGAAAACATGTGTTTTTAACACAAAATGGGCGACCATTTTTATGTCGGTATAAATGTATGAGGACACAGCACAGTCTTTAAGAGAATCATTAACTGGTTCTGAAAATTATTTTGACCCGAAAATAGTATTTAGAATGAAACCTCAGGCATCAAATAAAAGAATGTATGGGCCTTATAAAACCCATAAACCATCAGTTTCTATTCGACTCATAATTAGTTCACTTCATACAGTTTGCTCGGGTTCTGAAAAAGTTATTTTATCTATAATTAAACAGTTCAAATATTCATCAAGGTCTATTTTGAATACAAGAGAATTCAAATAAAATTTTCTTCAAGTCCAAAAAAAAATTAATAGAGATAAACACGTTATTTTGTCGTTCGATGCAGTTAGTTTATTCACTAACGTCAACACAGAACTAGTTGTAGATCACATTCGTGAACAAATTTATAAAACACCGACAAAATACTTCAAAAATTTTTGTGTTAAAAATGAAAATAATAGATGTAAATTAATCCAAAAAGCGTATATCAGCAGTTTTTCAATGATCTCTTAACTAATTTTCCATGTTTTGATTCTCATTCTGGGTACTACTGTCAGAAACATGGAATCTCAATGAGCTCAAAAATTTCACCGTTTTGAGCTAACGTATTTTGTCATATGATGGAATCGGACAAAATTTTACCATTTGAAAAAACTGGTGAAATCATTAAATATGAAAGATACGTAGATGACGTATTTATTGTTTGTGAAAAAAATTCTGCTGAAAAAATATTGAAAAAAATGAATAGTTTTCATGACCAGCTAAAATTCACGAAAAAAAATTGAAAACAATTCGTTACAGTTTTTGGACTGTTTGATGAAAAAAATATTCCTCAATTTAAAACATACCATAAAGATGGATCAGAATTGACAATAGACTATAAATATTCTATCAGCCCTATGAATCAAAAAATATCTGTTTTATGTGGCGAAATATATAGATGTAACGATAGTTATTCTAACGAAAATGACCTAAAAAACTCTTTCGAATATGTTTAAACTAAATATAGAAATTAAAATTTTCCCGAAAATTAAGTCAAAAATAAAATTAAAAAGATAGTTGCAGGTAAATTTGTACCAAAAAATAATAAAAGTGAAAGATTACAAGACATTCTACAGTATGTGTTTTTTTTACTTGCGAAATGAAAATTGGCATTAAGATAATTACGGCCAATAAAAATTGGTAACGAGGTGGATTATATTTTCAAACTCTTGACATCGGGTATAGTTTGGCTTTCAAAATAAAATCTACCTAGTTACCATTTTCATTTCGCAATTAAAAAACTATATACTGTAGATAACCCCGACAGAAATTGTAACCTCATGCTTACCTTTAATCACCCAAAATGTAAAAAAGTAGGAAAACGTATTTATAACCTTATTAGATATGTAACTCCTGAATTTCGTTTAAACATAATTTGGAAGACAGTACGATTAAGTCAAATTCTGTCACCTAAACTAAAAGCCCAAATTATCCACTGCAAAAAATGTAACTTGGTGTACAGTTTCTTATGTCCTTGTTCTATAGCCTATTTTGGTGAAACAGCCAGAAGACTCAGAACAAGGGTAAAAGAACACCAGCGACCAAGAAAAGGTACTGCTATCAGTAACCATATCTTGACCTGTGATATGTACAAGTCAGAGCTAAAAAAGTTTGCTGGTGATAAGCCTACTCCAAGTCAGAGAATAAATTTTCATCTTAGCCGATTTAAACCAATCGCAACTTATTTGCCATTCTCTGATGAACGTAAAAAATTCGAGGCTATCGCCATCAAAATTTTCAATCCGCTTCTAAACAAACAGATTGATCAAAAAGCAGTGTCAATCAATTTTTTTGTTTTTCAAAATGGGCTATTTGTACCGACATAAAAAAGGTCGCCCATTTTGTGTTAAGAACACATGTTTTCAACTTTTTTCTAGAACATATTTTCGATTGCATATTTTTTGTATCTGCTTTTTAACTATTATACTATATAATGAATAATTCGAAATTAATATACAAAATGAATAAAAAAATATTTTAATAGTAAATTCCATACCATATTGAATTTTTGTATCTACCAAAAGTTAGACAATTTATGACAAAATTATCATTTTAATTTGTCACATTACAAAACGTAGCTAGTATTTAAAGCCTATTTTTACATTTACCAGCGCCTGTGATTGGCGTTTTTGCGAAAAATGCTTCACTTATAGGCTATCCGCCGGACCCCGCTGTAGTAGAGTACGATTCGTAGTACGAGTAATTTTTTAATGCATTAAAATAGTAATATAACTAACGGTAAAAAAATGTNTTTCACACACCACGCTTTTGAATCCGCGCCTGTGATTGGCTACTCTTAAATAAATAATAGGGTGCGTAGGTTCGTGAACCTGCCACATCGAGTGTTTCCCATTTAGGGTACGTTATGTTTTTTTATTCATAAGCTTTCGACCTAACGGTCATCTTTAGATAAAGTGGAGTAAAAACAGTTTTTTTGAGAAAAAATTCTCGCAGGTGAACATAAGAATAATCGCTATAATTTTTTAATAATAACTCTTGATTTGTTACCAGATATATCCTTTTTTCTTACAATTTTAGTAGAGAATAAAGTTAGAGAGCAAAATCGGTATATTTTACAACTTCTTCGGCATTAATACATTCAGTTTTTCAATCATATTTTTTAGCCCATGTTATAACCACCAATGCTCTCATCTATGCATTCCTGATAGAAATTGGTACAAATGTTCTTGCCCAAAAAATTCTGGCCTGGTTCTAGGTCAAGATTATAAAACATGCCTAGTACCCGAAAAATTTCTACTTATTGCTGATTATAATCGAATTATGATGCAAACTCTGGACGAATACCCGAATTATACTCCTCAGCCGGTTGTTTTATACGAAACTTCAGACATGTTCGCAAATATTGTAGCCGTTGTTTACGATTCAGACGAAGGGTATTTTTACTGGTCGGATAATGGTCGAAAAACTGTGTCTAGAAGACAATTATTTGCGCCACGAAATTGCGGTACAAAATGTGATCGGCAAATAATGCCACTTACAGGAACAATCTATGAAATCGATAATTTAGCCATCGACGTTCAAAACCGACTTTTACTATGGACAGATTATACTAAAAATACAGTAGAAATGCTTTCATTAAAACAAGGTTCTATTCATCACGCCACCACAGCGTCTAATAGGCATTCTCCAAGGGGCATAACTCTAGATCCAAACAATGGGCTACTTTTCTGGACAGAAGGCGGCGAAAACCCGTCCTTGTGGCGGTCTGAATTTTCTGGGGCACATATGCAAGCCGTGGTTTCTGACATGATTATGCCCAATTCTGTATATTTTTCACATGCAAAAAACCAGATTATCATTGCCGATAGTCGAAAAGGGACAATTGACTCTTTTGATGCAAGCGATTTCACCCCAGGCAACAATATTCGCCCGCGTGAAGCTCGTAATATTTTCTCAGTAATTTCTGGTGTAAATGGCTATTATTATACTGATATTGAACTAAATGAAGTTCATCGAATTGATGAATCTGGGACTGAAGATGCAAAAATTGCGGGGAATCTTTATAGACCAACACAGATCTTTATTGAGGATGGCAGCGTGCAGGCGGGAGAGGGAATTTGTACTTCATCAAGTAAGACGGGTCAGTGAAATTTATTTTTATAATTTTGAAAATATTAATTTATTTGATAAAATTATAAGAAAATAAATAATAATTTAAATATTTTTTTATCATTCTTTTCAAATTTGAAAACTTTGGCTAACAATTTTTGCTAAACATTTATTTAATTATGTTTAAATTGTAGCGTTTATAAAATATAACGTTCAGTACAAAAAAACTGCTCCTTTAAAAAATTGTCAGCTACTGCTCAAAAATGAGAAACCGTTTTTGAAATTGCCTAGTTTTAAGCTTGAAATTTTCGATTTTTTCGGAAAAATATTTAAAGAAAAATTTTAAGCTTAGGCAATGAACATAGGCAATTTCAAAAAAGGTTTCTCATTTTGAGCAGTAGCCATCAATTGTTTAACAAATTTTATACTGAACGTAATATTTTTACAAGGGCTTCACGTTAAATATATGAATAAAAATTTTTTAAGTCAGAAACGTTTTGCAGTTCCAACCTTATACAGTATAAGTTATACTTAACCATCTGAAAATAGGATATCTCACATGCTTGATTTAATTCATTTGTTATGAAACTTCACCCCAATACGATTATCTTTAATCTTGTCAGAAAATTTTCATCATTTTATAAAATACAGTAGATATCCTCTAGTTAAGTTTTGATAAATGTCCAATTTAATGGACTAATTACATGATATCGCTTTATAACCACTATGAGATTTAGTGAAGTCACCTTTCTGATCATGAGCAAAATAAATTATTTTCACCACCAATTGTCTTTTCCCAGTTTAGTATTATATCCGAATTTTATTCAACTTTTTAACTAGAAAGAATGACTGTTTTCAAATTTAAGGGAGTGGGCGTCGATATCTCAGCTTCACGTATGATACTTTTTGATACACCTTTTTTGTAGAGAATTTCTGCCTAGTTTTTTCACTTATAATATTTTTTTGGCTTTGAGATTTTTTCAAAGAAAAGTCGGTTTTTCGGGGGTTGAAATTAAAGGTTAAATCAAGGGTGACGATAATTGAGATTTCTCATATAACTTTTTTGATGCCCTATTTTGTAGAGAATTGGTCACTGAGTTTTTAACTTCCAGGATTTTTTCTGAATTTTGAATTTTTTTCAAATAAAGTAGGTTTTAGAAAATTTATAGTTCAGAATTTCAACAAAAACTAGAAATTCACAAGTCGTTCCTGAGACTTTGGAAAAAAAATCGGTAAAGGGCTTCTNACTTAAAGCCCCCCTGACCAGTTGAAACCCCCCTTTTTGGCCAAAGTTCTAGGGGGGCTTTAAGTGGTCAACCGCTGTAATATATGTGAAAACAAAATAAAATTCCCGCTCCGATTTTGAGAAATTTTGATTTGAGTGACTTTAAAACTAGGTTTTAGACGTTATCTACTGTATTTAAAAAAAATAAATTAAAAAAAATTATTTGCGTACTGTATCAACGGTGAGTCCCACGAGAAATAAATAATATTCATAATAAATGTTCCGAAATATTTTACCGAAAGTGTTTACAGGTTTTTGATCCCTAGCGCGCCATCTGGTGGTTTCTGGGCCGCGAGGCCATGTCCATTGTCATTTTTTTTGCTTAGTTAACTATGGATCAAATTTTCAGAGAATTTAATTTCGCGAGGGGGACTCCCTTAATCATCTCTAATATCTTAATCATGTGAATAGTTTTGCAACTGATAAAATACAACCATTCTAAAGTTTAAAAACAAAAAAGCCAAAACGATCTGCATTATTCAAACAATTAATCAAGCTTATAATCGATACCTGAAAAGATCCCGGTTCGGGATTCCCCAGACACCTAATATGACCCTTATTTTAATTTTGGTAGAGAAACCTTGGGGTCTTTTTATATATGATGCATGTTGACAGTAAGTGACGGGCAGCAGCATTACCGGGAGTAGACAATTTGTCACACAATTTCAGCATCAAGCCAAGACACCTGTTTAAGGAGATTGAGGGTGCTTTAAAAAATTTCCTCTCGGCATCTGAATAAAACAAATGAGCAATTTATTTCTATTAAACAGTACTTGAGAAAAATTTTGTGATTATTTTTGAAGCGCTAGGACAACCGGAACTACTGTTTTACAAACTGTACTAATCATCAATTACTTCACTTGTTTTTGTGTAATAAGGAAGCTTCTAGATTCGGTAAAATATTATAAATACTAAAATCGAATTCGTCATGTAAAGTTATCCTAGTTATATTAAATTTGTGACAATATTCCAAAGAGAAAGTTAAAATTAAATTGATTTGAAGTTAGATTAATGTATTGATGTAATCCATAAATTTGGAATGATGCGCCGCACTCACTTTATATTACTGATAGCGGGAGATCTAAGTGGAAGTTGCAGAAAAAATCCCAACGGAACTTAAAAAATAAACACAGAAAATGACTTTCAAAGAAATATTTTGCTATTCAACCAGCCCTGAATTTATCTTTCACCACATAATTTCGAAATTTACATGTATTTTCATATATGTGAAAAAATTTTTAAGAGAAATAAGGCAAAATACAAACTGGGCTTATGACCAGTTCGAGAAAGCCTTTAAATGATCTGAGAGAAATATAATTTTTTTGGAAATACACTGAAAGCTGTATCAGCCAGAGCTGTTAAAAGTAACGTTCTGGTTATGTCTTTAACCGTTGTGTTAAGTGATATGTTGGTTTCTTTTGCTTGCATGATACTTTCAAGGTTTCGTTCTTCAATATCAAACATAAAACATTTTCTCATGTTTAGATCTCAAATTATTGTTTTTGGAAGATGGGCTTTACATCTGTCCAGCACGATATGTAAAGCACCCTCAATCCCCTTTGAGGAGGTAGCAGCGATGTGGCAGATTGGTACATTTTTTCCGAGTGATTTATGAAAGAAAAAAAAATGTGATTTTTTTTAATCTCCGCTAAAAGTGTTCATTCTTGCAAACGTTTATATTTTTAATTTCTCAACATAACTAAGTATCTGTGAAAATATCAAAAACTACTTTTTATTGGAACTCCATTTCCAACTAAACCCGATGTAAGAATTTTTTTGAAGACGATATTTATAAACTTCAGCCATTTTCGGGTGTAATGCGCTAAAAAGTGGGTAAATTATTGTGCACATTCAAAAATTTCCTTAATATGAAAGTTTTTTTTCTATGAAAAATAGAGAAAAACAGCTTTTTAGGAATAAAAATTGACCTTAAATTGCGTTTAAATATTAGAAAAAATGTCCTGACTTTCAAAAGAAATTTTCGAAATTTTATTGAGATTTTTTTGCGAAAATAAAATTTTATTAAATTGCGTGCCAAATGGCACAAACCGGTGTCACAAGCAAGTGTTGTAAATTTCATCAGTAGTTCAGAAACGATATTCGCTTGACCCTTCCATCGGTTGAAATATGGAAACCAAATAGATACCAAGAAATTTCACAAGTGATTCGGCTTGATTTATTAAGGAGAATTTAAAAAACTACTAATAAAAAATTTTGGACTTGATTTGCGGAAAAGTTTCATAATATTTCTAAAAAAGTCGACAAAAAAAGACAAATAAACATTTTATGATTTTTCAAACAGCAGTCAGAAAATATGTAGACATGCATGAAAAAATTTAAGTAAAATTTAAAAAATTTTGGACGAAAAATGCGTATAATTTTTTTTAATGCTTTGAATTTTTTCGAAAATTTTACGAATTCAAAAATAAAAGTTCAAACTTAAATGTTCTTTTAAATAGATAAAAAAAAATAATGAGCTGATACACATTTATTCTGGTTCAGCTAACGATAATAAGCACAAAAAAATAAAACAACTAATTATTTTCGTAAATTAAATTGACGCCTTAAAATATTAAAACACAATTTGCGGTTTTCTTAGAATGATGTCTTATTATTCTGAAAGTTAGTTTTTATAAAAAAAAACTAATCATTTAATTTGAAAGCGTGTTACTAGATTTCTAAAAATACCATATAATAAAAATAAATGAAAATCAGTATTCACCGTTTTCATTCAATATGGTTTTGGGTGAAGACAAAAACCCGTATCTCTTATGTAACAAAACGCGTATCAAATCCACAAGTTTTTATTATTAAACAATTAAATTAAATTTTTGAATTTGAATCAAAAGTATGTTTTAAGTTATTTGATGTTGCTATCTCAGAGTGCAGGTCTCCAAAATGACAAAACTGTAATAAATAAATAATTTGTGACATTTTTTATCTAATTTATTTGCCTTTCATTCATTTATTAAACAAAAATTGGATATTTTGGAAGAGCAGGGCTTTTAGCGACCAATGTGTGAAAACGGAGATTTAGTTTAATATCCCTTTATCACTTTTTGGTTAGAATGCGTAGCCANTACTCCTTTTAACGTTGTGGCTACGCATTCTAACCAAAAAGTGATAAAGGGATATATTCATTCATGAGAGCCAACGATAATCTAAAAATAGATGAAAAATTATGCACTTAATTACACTTAACTATAGACTTTTACTACTATAGATACTCTCAAGACACAAAACCTGCTTACTAGACCGATCACAAATATATTAATTTATTTCAAAATTTTTATTTTTGGTTGACACTGTGAATTTTTTAAGATACTTTTGTTTCGAATGCAAAATAAAATCTTATTTTTTAACAATAAAAACTTTTGCAAATACAATATCTTTAAAAAAGCTGCTATTATATCTGTTATTTAATAGCAGCTATTAATTTTAATGATGAAGCTATTCAGAACAGTGCAATGACGATCCCGTGGTCATTCATGATACTCATTCAATTGCATCTCCAGAACGATTAGAATTTTGTTTTGCAAAATGCAAGGACCGTCATGACGAACTTGGACACTGGTCTCATGCATATGTTGCATATGATCCAGATACGAGATGCAACGTAAACTGTATTTGTATCAAAGAAAAAGCCGCAAAATGGGCCATTGCATTAAGGAACGAATCTTTAAATATTTGCATAAAATCAAAATTGGCTAAAAGTTATAGCGTATAAGTAATAGCCTATTAATAATAGGCTATAAGCAATGAAAAACTCAATCGTTGCGCTTGAACGATTTTTAAATAACTGGTCTATCAGGGGCAATACCTATTTAACCCACTCACACAAAACTATTGAAACTCCCGTCATTCCCAAAAGCCACTTATGGCGTGACTTTAAGCGCCTGTTACCGAAAAACTAGTGAACTTACCTATAATATTATAATTTTATTAACGAGGCTAAATAACTTTAATACGGTTTATGTAAGATTTTCAAAAATATTATTCTAAAGTTTTCAAAATAGTCTCAGATAAAAACCTTTTTCTCTTATTGTTTTGTTCGACAATGACTACAATGTAGTCACTACATATTTATATATATTTATTTAAAAATTCGTTAAAATGGTTTTAAAAAATAGCTTTTATAAATATTAAAGTATGATGAATGATGCTCTGTGCCTCCAAGGGGATTGTGGGTGCTTCCAGCAATGTGCTGGGGAGAAATAAGCCTTTTTATTTTTAATCAATATCGTTTTGTGAGAATTAAGTGGACAATCTGTGTTTTCAATTGCACATTGCAGTTTTAACCTTGGAATGAGATAAAGTGATAAATTTCTAGAAAATATTTAACATGAGCCGTTAAATGCATAAAACCTTATTGCTGGTATGTTCTCTCATTGAAGTTAAACTTCATATCCACGATATCCAAAAATTCATTATGCCGATTTAATTTGTCAGAAAAATTCTCTACATATAGACTTAATAAAAATTATTCATCTTAATTTGCCGGAAAATTTTTTTTGAAAATGTATGCTATAGTTAATTATAGGCAAAAATGTACATTATTTTACAAAAAAAGTTTAACTCACGAACGGTACATGCGATTTATTTCTCATAAATCATTTTCGATTTGTCTTAGTAAAATTATAGACTAACAAATATTTAATAATCTTTGTAGATTCTCGCTCGCAATCACTATTTTATGCAATTTACTGCGCGCCATTATTAGATTGATTAGCTTAAAATTGAAATATTGAAAAAGAGCAAAATCCTAACAGATATTAATATTGAAATTAGTGTAACTTTTTGCTGTGATTAATTTAGTGTACTTTTTGCTGTGATTATTATTCTTCGTAATTTGGACTATCCTATGGCTAGAATTTTAAATAAATAAATTATTTTTGCAAGCAAATCCGATATCTAGAACTAGTTATTCGATAGTAAAATTTTTTTTTCCTTGCAATCAATTTTTTTGTGCTGGATGGTCGGATAAAGAAAAATAATACCGAATTTGAGACCGTGGTCGAAAAATAACTACTGCACCCCAATCATCTTTAACCCCCCCTGCACGAGCGTGTTTCAGAACACAGCGACCAAAATTTTGGAAGTGTCATTTTGGCCGGCGGATATCGGAACAGGCCCCGATAGTTCCCCTTATTTTTAATTTCAAGAATTTTGCGTGAGTTCTAGAATTTCTATCAGAC
>SCLH01000216.1:60324-70723 GCA_004367855.1 Oikopleura vanhoeffeni
AATCATTTTAATTTAAAACTTAGAATTTTGACCGCTGCGCACCCTATCTATGTCACATAGTCTATGTGTGTGTTCTGAAACACTCTCGTGCAGGTGGGGGGTAGGACATCTCGTGTAGGTGGGGGTTAAGGAAGTATTACGAGTTTATATACAAAGAATTTTAAGGAAAAAGCCATATTTTGGAATATTTTTTATGGCAAATAATAAATAAAGACACTAAAAAAATTACCAAAATGAACAGAAAGTATATAAGTTTATAAGTATATAAGTATATAAGTTTTTACAAATTACGTTGAATTATTCAACTTGAATATATATATATACAATAAATGTGTTAATTATAATGCAAAATAAAACAAAACAGGTTGTTTTTGAGATTCTAGAAATTTTAATGTTTTTTAGAAATAAGGCACCAAAAATTTCACAGATTCTAAAAAAAACTAAAAAACATTAAAATTTCTAGAATCTCAAAAACAACCTGTTTTGTTTCATTTTTCATTATAATCAGTATATTTATTGTATACAACAGGGTGCGGCGCGCGTATAGTTGGAACGTTTTTCCCCAAAAACCTTCAACTATACGCGGGATTCCAACTATACGCGGACGTTCTGGGAAATGTGCCTCTGATTGCTCAATTAACAAATCTAGAGTTTATACATGTATATTGAGTTAAGGTGGTCAGAGTATGAGATTTTTGGTGATTTTAAAGTTATTTTTCGTACAAATTTCACCATATTGGATTCGTCAACGACCGAGAGTTTCTTGAAGGAATTCTCGCACTGTCTCCTTCTTCACGTACACATCAAATGATATATAGTTAGAATGTATTAAATTTAATTTATCGAAAAAAAAAATAAAGTCAATAACATTGAATTCGGAAAAAAATTATCGAAAATTTGTTAAAATGTCAAGGAAACAAAGGAAATCACAAAAAAATTTATGCGCCTAATTCCTCTCATTACCAGAAAACAAAGTTATTATTTATCTGAATAAACTATTGGCCCATTTTCAAGCTAGCCGACATTGTCTGCGAGACTTAAAAACAAGTTTTTAAAGTTCTTGAAATACCGACACTTCATTGGTTAATCTGAACATGTTTTTAAAAAATGTAATTTTCATTGTCGCGCCGACCGGAGAATCTTAGTCTGATAATCTGGTTAAAAAACGCCTATTTTTTGCCTAGGAACGTTTGAAAAAAACGCTATCTTTTGCCTACAACTATACGCCAGACGTCAGGAACGAATAAATTTTATTTTTAAATGCGTAGGCTTTTGCGGAGGCTTACGTAGGTTTTTGCGTGGGTTCCAACTATACGCATCCAACTATACGTCGCACCCTGCTGTATTCAACGTAATTTGTAAAAACTTATATATATACTTTCTGTTCATCTTGGTAATTTTTTAGTGGCCTGATTGATGCGAAATATTGACAAATTAAAATTTCTTATGAAATTTAAATTATTTTCAAAAATCTCAAATAACGAATTATTTCAAAATAATATTTACCAGACTAACACATTTTATAATTCTTGTGCAGCGTGTTTGGATCAACTCTCGTGATTGCAAAATTTTTGGTTTTCTTCATCCACAAGGGGGTCACTTCTCACCGCGTCAAGAAGGAAAAGAAACCGAAATCTCCCGTATCATCCGAGGTTTGCCCTTCTGATAATTCAAACGAATCAATCACAAATGTTGCTTTCGATGATACGGCCAGAGTACGCGAATATAACCGACTCGCCGCGAAATACGACAATGATCTTACATGAATCATACATAATAATGCTTCTATTTATCATTCAAACCTCATGATTGTCGGTAAAATGTCACTTTTGTGGGTTAAATTTTAATCAGCTTTTAACAGTCAGCGTTTTGGACGTACAATTAGAATATTTTCTGTAATTAATCGAAAGTAAGTATCCTCTCACTGATTTTCAGACCCCATAAATAACACTTTTTTGGATTTCGAATTCTCTTTTCTAACTAATTGGAACACGACGAAAAATATTTTTTTTCTGAATTATTGCTATCACAAAGATTTTGGCTGGAGTTTAATATTAAAAATTTATTCTAGCGTTATAAACCAAAATTTTCAAATAATGCAGTTTTAATCAAAAATAATTTTGTATTTGATAATAATTTTTTTTGATTAACCGTTAATTTAACCGATAAATTATATGATTGAAATTTCTCGATATTGACGAGTTATCACTTGTTCAACCGCGGTTTACCACGAAGCTGATGTTTGAGTTAGTCTCATTAATACAAAAACTTTGAGTTAACTGTTAGATCTCCAAGATCCCGTTTCACATTTTGACGATTTGAAATAAGGAATTTAAAAAGTCAAAAATGGGTATCAATGTTTTTAAGCTATCTTGTAGAGAATTTTTTTTTGGTCATTTTAAGTCAAATAATTGCTCTATAGCGACTTCAGTACATAACTGGCCCAGTGTTGCTAATAGGTTCATCAGAAAATTGACTTTTCCGATTCTTTTGAGGGTACTTGTAAGTCTATACGATGAACTTGAGATTGACCTTGAGGTTTGACCAGTTTTTGCTCTCTAGTGCGCTTTCAGTACATAATTGACCCATAGTTGCGAATATTTTCATCAGAAAGTTGACCCTTCCGATTCTTTTGAAGGTACTTTCAAGTCTCTATGATGAACTTGAGATTGACCTTGAACTTTGACCTGTCATTGTGGTCGACCAGGTGGTCATTGTGCCCTTAATCAAACAACTTGAAATTGTATCAGCTTTTTCTCTGATTGCAGAAGAAAAAAAGTGCGTAGTCTTTTGCACTCGTTTACAGCTGGATGAAGTTAGTCATGAAAATTTGACCTTAAAATCAATTTTTTTTTGAAAAAATTTCAAAAACGAAAAAAATCTCTACAAGATAACTTAAAAACATTGATACCTATTTTTGACTTTTGAAATTCCTTATTTCAAATCGTCTTTTAAGGGGGTATGCGACTCTGATTAAATAAACGTCTTTGAGGCATTAAACATGCTTCAAATTGATACAGGGTGATAATTAAGTGTACTACGAACCAAATCATCAATAAAAATTAGAAATTTTTGCATTTTTTCGATTTTTTCCAAGTATTTTTTTAAAAATGAAGTTCAAAAATAACGTTTGCTTAAATTTGACCACTCAAAATATCGTCTTGACGTAAGCCAACTTTCTCATCAGTGTTGCACTGGCTTTTTTTCAGCCTACTTTCGAAAAATTCAAAGCTCTTTTTTTTCGGAAATTTTTTCGAAAATGATCAAAAAAATCATATTTCGAGTTTAAGCTGTAAATTGCAAAAAAACTCGTGATTATCTCTTACATATGTTCTGAGGAGTACTTGATATAAATTTGAGCCATTTTGCAAATATATCCTCGGAGGAGATAGTTTTTGAACTCTGAAATTGTGAAAAATCGTCGGTTATTTGGCGTTCTAAAATTGTTCAGTCACCGGATCCAAAAAAAGCTCGTGATTAAAGATTGACATACTACTGTTGCGTGATCTATGAAAATATGAGCTCAATTTGAAATACCGTCTGAGAGGAGATAGATTTCGCAGTTTGGAAAAGGTCATCTTGTTACGATACTGTACCTATTGCTGTGATGGTCAAAAATAATCTGTAATGCACTTTTTCGCAAGATTAAGGATAGATCTACAAATTAGCATTTTCGGTTTTTCTCATTAGCTTTCAGTATCTTAGTTTTCAGTATATTTTACCGAGAAAATGTCAAATCAGAGTCGCATACCCCCTTAATATCGCTATATTTCCCCCACCTCAATAGGTGACTGACGTAGCTATAGCGTGTGAGTGAGATTTTTAGTCAGGTTTGGTTGTTTATCTATTGCACACAATAAGATTAGGGTGGGTGACCTGAGAAAACGAGGATTTTGCAGGTCTCTAAATGGACCAAAACCGACCTATGGGATCGATAGATGTGGTGAATTAGGAAGAAAAAATCTTCATTACAACTTTTTCCAAAAATGACTCAAAATGACCAAAATCGTGTTTTTCGGTAATTTTTTTTTTCAATTGAAAATTATTTTGAAATTTGAACTACGTCCAGGTAGTATTGAGAGGTGTTTTAGCCCTGACACTGGAGTAGCTAATACGAGAAAAATCAAGTTTTGTTCGCATTGGAAAAAAGTAATCTTGATTTTCCTAGGTCGAGCTTGGCTAATTTTCACAGGATTATATAAAGGCCTCCCGAGCAAAAATCAGGCTACCTTATAAAAAGATCCTATAACCTGAAACTAAGGATCTTAAGCGTTTTTTTCACGCCAAAAATTATTGCCAAAAATATTTTTTGGTGCATCACTTGGTGGCGCTGTTTTGAGTGGTCAAAGTTTACTTTCAAAAAAAAGCTAAATGTACATCTTTTTTTTCAATGCTAACTCATTTTTTTGGTTTGAGCGTAGAATTCTGCTTCATATATAAATCACAAATTTAGTGTAGGACCATGATCACGTGTGTAACACCGGAAATGGAGGTGTTCGAAAACTCGAATTATTTGAAATAAATGATTTATGGTACTCAAAAGATGCGCAAGCATCAACTTTGTGAAAACGTATTAGCAACTATGAGTCTAAGATGTCCATAGGTGTGCTAGAGGCAATTCAATGATTTGGTGGTGGTAAACAGCAGCACAGTATTTAGCATTACAGGAAGCTCATTATAAGAATAATGAAAGTAACCATTAGATAGGAATTTTTTTAAAGATTCATTTAAATACTTCTTTCAAAAAAAATTTCAAAATTTTGCCGATCGCTGATTGGTTGAAGAATAAAAATGTCAAACTCACTTTTGACCCCGGAAATGAAACCGCATGACTAAATTATTCAAGAAACCATATTTTTATGAATTGTCTACATATCAAAAATGGTTGTTAAGGGTTTATCAAAATGACGAAAATTGTCAATTTTGCATAAACAAAACTTTTTATTAAGAATTTGAGGAACATGTCAATATGAGAAATAAATTAAAGCACGCATCAGCACGCATAGCAAATTTTCTGGAGATTTGATTTTTTACCTTTTTTTCAGATAAGTTTTCAAAAATTTTGCTGATCGCTGATTGGTTGAAAAATAAAAATGCTCAAAAGTCACTTTTGACCCGGGAAATCAAACCGCATGACTAAATTATACTAGAAAACATATTTTAAATTGTCTTACAAATCAGAAAATGGTTGTTAGGGTACTCAAAATTACAAAATTGTCAATTTTAAGGGGGAAGCGACTTCTGATTTTAAATTTTCTCGGTGAATATACTTGAAACTTAAGGTGTGTGGGTGTCGCAGATTTTGACAGTTTACGAAGCTATTTTTGGATAAACTTGCAGATTGATATCCCAAAAACTTTTGCATCTTGAAGAACAACTCTTCACGGGGATTTGTAATTTAACAGTAATCTGATACAGCTCACCTACGCCTACACCTACGCTTTTAAAAAAGCCTCCCTAAAAAAACACTCAATATCAATAGCATTTCTCCTTCAATTTTTCACCATTTTTTATTATTTTTTGTGTCAGGCTCCAGAGAAGCCTCACACATAATGGCAAAAGCGCCCTTTCTCGAAATTTGCTTTTGGCGGCCGAAAAACGAAAACAACAATTATTGATTAATTTATGATGTAATTAAAAGTGCGCTTATTTGTTTTTTTTGACGCTACCAAGTTAAAAATTGCATCAAAATCCCTAAGGTGTTTGAAATTTACGAAAAAAAATATTTACGAAGCATTTTTTCAAATTTTTTTTTTGGTTTCTAAATTTGTCAAAATTCAAAAAAAATGAAAGTGTGTCATGGACCCCAAGCGAAGCCAATCAAAATTTCAAAAAAACCGTTCTAATGTTTTGTTAAACAAGGCCTGTGCTTTCAGATGCAGTATGAGACAAAACTGTATCTTCTAAACTGGTCGAGGAGATAGCTTTGCCTGAGCCTCCCAAACTGACCATTCAAAAATTTTACTTTTTGTTTTTTCGTTTTTTTTTTCGCCAAAACCAAAATTCCGAGTAAATGACAATGATGCATTCATGTATGATGCTTTGTTTGGAGCCTGACAAGAAAAAGTAATGAAAAACGGTGAAAATTGATGGGAAAATGCGTATTTAGCTGCGTTTTTAGGAGACTTTTTAAAAGCGTAGGTGTCGGCGTAGGTGGGATTGGTATCAGATTACTGTGAGAATTTTGATACTTGTAAAAATTTGAGTCATTTTGCAAATATTCCTCGGAGGAGATAGATTTTGAAGACTGAAATTGTAAAAAATCGTCGGTTTATTTGGCTTTCTGGAATTGTTCATTCGCCGGATCAAAAAAGCTTGTCTTTAAATATTGACTACTACCTTTGGTGTAATGGTCAAAATAATTTGTGATTGCTCTTTTTGCAAGATTAAGGAAATATCTACAAATAAGCTTTTCGGTTTTCTATGAGCTCTTAGTTTTCAGTATAGTTTCACCGAGAAAATGTCAAAATCAGAGTCGCATTACCCCTTTAAATTGACAATTTTTGTAATTTGAGTACCCTTAACAACATTTTTTTGATTTGTACTCAATTTTAAAATATGTTTGCTAGGATAATTTAATCATGCAGTTTCAGTTCCGGGGTCAAAAGTGACTTTTGAGCATTTTTATTTTTAACCAATCAGTGATCGTCAAAATCTGAAAAAATTTTTTGAAAAATTTAACTTGAATCTTGAAAAAATTTCCCATCTAATGGTTACTTTCATTTATTTCTTATAATGAGCTTTGCTGCAATGCTAATAACCGTGCTGCTGTTGACACCACCAAATCATGGAATCGCCCTCACCACCTTGTGGCCATCCTAGACCTATAGTTGGCTAATACGTTTCGCGCAAAGTTGATGCTTGCGCATCTTTTCGAGTACCATTAAATCATTGATTGTCAAATAAATTCAAGTTCTTGGGCACCTCCATTTCCCGGTGCTAGTACACCCACGTTATTCTGGTCCTACACTTAATATAAGATTTCAATCTTGGAACAAATTTTACGCTCTTACCAAAAAAATAAGTTAGCAATTAAAAAAAATGTACATTGATCGTTTTTTGGAAAACGTAAAAAAAAACTTTTGATCACCTAAACCAGCGCCAGCCGAGTGACCGGAGTCAAGAATTTTTGGACTCAAAATTTCAATCGTCTAAAACGTATCCTAGGTCCGAAGGTTCAGTTTTAAGGACCTTTTATCGGTGCTTCATTTTTTGCTCGGAGGCCCAATATACTATCAGGGACTTACAAGACTGACAGTTTTATTAGCGCAACCAACAGCAATATATTTTTTTGTCCCTGAGCTCGTCAATCATTAACACGCTGATTCAATCAAGTTTGAATGAATAAAACGCTTAATTTATGATTGGAAATCATCTTTTTTGTTAAAAATAAATAAATGACGTAAATATCACTATTGTCAAAAGCCAATAAACTTTTTTTTGCCAATAAAAAGAAACTTATAATTATTTTTTATTCTGTCAATTATTCATCGTCAACAACATGTAAAAAAATTAGCCTGGACGTGTTTCAAAAATTTCAAAAAAAATTGATTGTTTGTGAAAAAAATGCCGATTTCATGATTTTCAAGCCCCAAAAAATGCCATTTGAGAAAAAAATCTAAATAAAAAAAATGTTTTTTAGACAGTGTTAACTCGGGAATTCATTCCGTGGTCAAAATTACTTTAAGCAGTTTTATTTTTCAGCCAATGAGAAGCACCAAAATTTTTCAAAATTATGTCAAAAAATTTCAAAAAAATAATCCCGTAAAATTTGACACAGGAATGGCTTCCTCGGATTTTTCTCAAAATTGCGCTATATAAGAAAGGCTTCATTTGACACGCCAGGTTCACCCATCCTAAAGATACCGTAAAGGGGGAAATGATTGAGAGGATATCTTAATGGTAACAATTATTCCACTGCTATCAAATCATTACAAATTGTCAATATTGATAATTATTCAAATTAAATAATCGTTACTAGCACTGCTTAGTAAGCGGCCTATTTGGCCGATGAAGTTTTCACCAAAATATCCTATCACACTTTTGTTATATTTTCCGGCCCTACTTCTTATAAAACACACTACGTTTCCCAATCAGGGCCGGGATAATAACAAAAAGTGTGAATAGGGGATATATTCGATTGTTGGGTCGCCATCTCTAACAGGAACACTTACCGACCCCTCGCGAGTCGCATTTGTTTTGGTTCGGACGTCGTTTGCGTTTTGCATCCCACCCAAAAAAGTGTTCCAGGTAGAGTTGTTCCATTCAGAGAAGGAAGACTGTAACATTGTAATTTTGCAAGGATAACACAAAAATTGAAAACTTTACATCAGTTTACTAAATATCAGACTGGTCTCTAGCGGCACAGGATTTCGGGAGTTATTTTTAAACACATGGGATTCCTGAATCTATAAGATAACTGATGTACCGAAGTTTTGAATTTGGAGAAAACTGGTTTGAGTAATTGCAAATTATGTTAAAACGCGGAAATGTAGACCTTGAAGTTACTATGAGTTCTCAAAGGGGTAAAATGTAATAGAGTGAATATGTAAAAGTTTGACGTTTTCACTTTAGAGATTTATCGGATTAAAAATAAAATTGGGTTCAAAGAAACAACTTTACGATTTTACCTTATTGTCATATTTTTTACCCCTTCCAGGAAAGCTTAAGCCTTTTATTTTAATGCTCTGATACAATACTAATTTTGTAATAACTGTAAATAATTTTCATAACGAAAATAATTCTATAGGAAAAGGAGTTACTTATAAGTCAACGATCAACACTCAAAACTGGGGCGGTGCCCGTGCCGAGTTTGGGAACGATTAAAGAATAAAATAATATTATCTGAAATTCAATAAATTAAACTTATTTGAAGATTTCTATTTTAATTACTGTGGTGTTCGTCTTTAAGGCTCAGCTGAGATTTTGCCATATTGTCCTTATCTTTTGGTGCCATATTGTCCTTATTTTGAAAATTGTTCTAAAAATTTCAAAAATAACGGTGAAGAAATAAAAACATAAGCAAAAGTTTCGGAGGTCATTCTTTTGTCGAAAATAATGAAGACCTTTTTTTTTGCTCTTCAGTCCAAATTTTTCGAAAAACAGGTGTTTTATAGACAAACTTGCCATATTGTCCTTAGATTTTGTAATATTTTCCTCAGGTTTGGCCATATAGTCCTTAAATCTTGGCCATATTGTCCTTAAATTTTGCCATATTGTCCTTAGATTTTGCCATATTGTCCTTAGGTTTTACCATATTGCCCTTAGATTTTGCCACATTGTCCTAAGGTTTTGCCATGTTGTCCTTAGATTTTTGCTATATTGTCGTTGAAGTTTGCCATATTGCCCTTAAATTTGCCGTTTTCTCCTTGAAATTTGCTATATTGTTCTTAAAAGTAAAGGAACAATTCCGAAAGGTCAATATCATATTGACAATATGGCAAAAAAATTTCAGTATTGAGTTTTGCTCTTAAATGGGAGTGGGTGCCGCAAATTTGAGCCTTTTCCAAGGTCATTTCTCGCCAAACTAGCAAAGGTGATATTCCAAAAACCATTTGTCACTTACAGAACCAGCCTTCGCGGTCATTTCACAACATACAGAAAACTTATACAATTGCACCTACACACACACACAAACATTTAATAAGCGTCTCCAAGAAACACTAATAAACTATTTTATCTGTCAATTTACATCATTTTTTGATCTTTTTTTGTGTCAGGTTAGAAAACAACAATACAAACATCTTCTCACAAGTTTTTTTTCAAATTTTTGCTTTTGACGGCCAAAAAACGAAAAAAGGAGAGAGATATTATGTTTGAATTTAACGTAATCTGGATAAACCACTATTACGCCCACACCTCGCGGTTTAATAAGCCTTCCAAGAACACGCAGTTCGTGTCTTCTCCTCATTTCATCAGTTTTTATCAATTTTTTGTAGACTTCCGGAACAGTCTCACACTAAGCATTAGCGCCGCTTTCTTGAAATTATTGCTTTGGGCGGCAAAACATGAAAAAACAAAAAGTAAAAATTTTGAATGGTTCGTTTTGGGAGCTCAGGACAAAAGGTCTCCTCCACCAGTTTGAGAGATTTTTTTTTTTTTTTGGTTTGTGTTTTTAAGTTTCGGCTCATACTGCATCTGAATGCACGAAGTTGTTTAAACAATGCATTTAAAGAGTTTTTTCGACAATTTTGTCGGCGTCTTTGGGGGGCCATGTCATACTTTTTTTGGTATTTTGAGAAATCTTAGAACCAAAAAATGAAATTGACAAATGGCTTTCAAACATTTTCACTGTAATTCACTACACTTTCATGATTTTCGTGCAAATGTTTAACTCGGTAGCGTCAAAAAAACAAATTAGGCACTTTCAATTTAAACATAAATAAATGCATATAATTTT
>SCLH01000216.1:70744-121225 GCA_004367855.1 Oikopleura vanhoeffeni
GAAAAATCCTCAGAACATCAAAATTTTCACTTTTTTTGTTTTATTTTGGTTTGTTTTGTGCTTTTCATTGCAACGATTGTTTTGGTTGTATTTTATGGCACTAACTGCCTAATGTAGGAACCGGATACCCTTAGGCGAGTGGGTGTTGGCCGATTTGACTGTGAGAAGGCTATTTTTTGAATAAACTGGCGGAGCTGTATCCCAAAATTCTCTATCTTGCAGAACAACTCTTTGAAATTATTTTGAATTTAACGTAATCTGGATAAACCACATACGCCCACACCGTACGCGGTTTTATAAGCCTTCCTAGAGAACACGCAGTTCGTGTCTTCTCTCATTTCATCAGTTTATTATCTTTTTGTGTAGACTTCCGGAAAGTCTCACACTAGATGCATTAGCGCCCTTGTTCTTGAAAATTATTGGCTTTAGGCGGCAAAACATGTAAAAACAAAAAGTAAAAATTTTGAATGGTCGTTTTGGGAGGCTCAGTCAAAGGTAACTCCTCCACCAGTTTGAGAGACTTTTTTTTTTGGTTTTTGTTTTTCAGTTTCGGTACTCTACTGCATCTGAATATGCACGAATTGTTTAACATGCATTAAAGAGTTTTTCGACATTTTGATCGGCGTCTTTGGGGGCCATGTCAACTTTTTGGTATTTTGATTGACAAGTTTAGGAAACCCAAAAAATGAAATTGACAAATGCTTTCAAACATTTTTCAGTAAATTCACTACTTTCAGATTTTTCGTCGCAAATGTTTGAACTCGGTAGCGCTCGAAAAAAACAAATTAGCGCACTTTCAATTTAACATAAATAATCATAATTTTTGGTTTTCGTTTTTTTTTGGCCGTCAAAAGCAAAAATTTTGAAAAAAACCTTGTGAGAAATGTTTGTATTGTTTGTTTTCTAACCTGCACAAAAAAAGATTCAAAAATGATGTAAATTGACGAGATAAATAGTGTTATTAGTGTTTCTTGGAGACGCTTATTAAATGTTTGTGTGTGTGGTAGGTCGCTTGTATAAGTTTTCTGTATGGTGTGAAATGACCGGCGAAGGTGGTTCTTGTAAGTGAAATGGTTTTTGGATCACGTTTGATAGTTTGGCGAGAAATGACTTGGAAAAAGGCTCAAATTTTGCGGCACCCCTCCATTTAAAGGGAAATCATACTGAAATTTTTTTGCAATATTGTCAATATGATATTGACCTTGTCGGATTTGGTTCTTTATTTTTAGAACCTATATGGCAATTTCAGGAGAAACGGCTAAATTAAGGGCATATGGCAAACTTCAACGACAATTAAGCAAAATCTAAGGGACACATGGCAACCTTTAGGCAACCTGTGGCAAAATCTAAGGCAATATGGTAAAACTAAGGACCAATTAGGCAATCATTCTATTGGACATATGGCAAATTTAAGGACAATGGCCATGACTTAAGGACTCATATGGCCAAACTCTGAGAGAAATATACAATCTAAGGACAATATGGCAGAGTTTGTCTATAAAACCTGGTTTTTCGAAATTTGGATCTGAAGAGCAAAAACAAAGTCTGTCATTATTTTCCGACAAGAATTGCCCTCCGAAATCTTTTGCTTATGTTTTTATTTCTTCACCGTTATTTTTAATTTTGGTATGAACATTTTTCAATAGCATGGCACAAATGGCAATTATAGATATATGTATTCTATTTGGCAAATCTCAGCTGAGCCTTCAAGACGAACACGCACAGTAATTATAATAGAATCTTAAATAGTTTAATTATGATTTCAGATAATATTTATTTTATTCCTTTAATGTTACCAAACTCGGCACGGGCACCGCCCCAGTTTGGTGAGTGTGATCGTTGACTTAATAGTAACTCCTTTTCCTATAGAATTATTTTGTTATGAAATTATTTTACAGTTATTAAAATTAGTATTGTTCAGAGCATAAATAAAAGGCTTAAGCTCTCCTGGAAGGGGTAAAAGATATGACATTAAGTAAATCGTAAATGTTTTTCTATGTGACACCAATTTTTATTTTTAATCCGATAAATCTCTAAAGTGAAAACGTCAAACTTTTACAATATTCACTCTATTAACATTTTACCCCTTTGAGAACTGATAGTAAACTTCAAGGTCTACATTTCCCGCGTTTTAACATAATTTTGCAAATTACTTCAACCAGTTTTCTGCCAAAATTCAAAACTTCGGTACATCAGTTTATCTTATAGATCAGCGAATCCCATGTGTTTTAAAAATAACTCCCGCAATCCGTGGCCCGTTAAGGACCAGTCTGATATTTAGTAAACTGATGTAGAGTTTTCAATTTTTGTGTATCCTATGCAAAATTACAATGTTACAGTTTCCTTCTCTGAATGGAACACTCTACCTGACACTTTTTTGGGTGGGTGCAAAACGCAACGAACGTTCCGAACCAAAAAAATGCGACTTCGCCGAGGGTCGGTAAGTGTTCCCTGTTAGGAATGGGAACAACATCGAATATCCCTATTCAACACTTTTGTTATTAATCCCCGGCCCTGATTGGGAAACGTCGTGTGTTTTTAAAATAGGGCCGGGATATTAACAAAGTGTGAATAAGGGATGATTTGGTGAACATTCATCGGCAATAAGCCGTTACTGAAGCAGTCTTTAGTACGATTATTATTTTGATAATTAATCAAATATTTGCAATTGTTGATGTGCTAGCGGTGGTAGATAATGTTACATTAGGATCATTCCTCCAATATTTCCTTTACGGTATCTTATTTAGGATGGGTGAACCTGGCGTGTCAATGAGCCTTTTCTTTATATAGCGCAATTTGAGAAAAATCCGGGAAGCCTCCTGTGTCAATTTTACGGAGTTATTGTTTTTGAATTTTTGACATACAATTTTGAAATTTTGGGTGTTTCTCATGGCTGAAAATAAAAACTGCTTAAAGTATTTTTGACCACGGATGCAATCCCGAGGTTTAAAACTCGTCTGAAAAACATTTTTTTATTTTAGATTTTTTTTCAAAAATGCATTTTTTTGGGGCTTGAAATCATGAAATCGGCATTTTTTCACAAAATCACAAATTTTTTTATGAAATTTCTGAAACACGGTCCAGGCTAATTTTTTTTACTGTTGTTGACATGAATATTACCGAATCAAAAAATAATTATAAGCTTTTTTTTTTGGCAAAAAAAAGTTTATTGGCTTTTGAAATAGTGATATTACGTCATTTCTATTTATTTTTTACAAAAGATGATTTCCAATCATAATATAAGCGTTTTTATTCATTAACTTGATTGAATCGCGTGTTAATGTATATGAACGAGCTCAGGGACAAATAAATATTGCTGTTGGTTGCTGCTAATAAAACTGTCAGTCTTGTGTCCTGATCATTGAATTTGGGCCTCCGAGCAAATATGAGCCCGAATAAAAGTCTTTAATTGGAACCTTCCGAACCTAGGTACGTTTTAGCACGATTGAATTTGGTCCAATAATTCTTGACTCGGCACTTCGGCTGGGCTGTTTACGGGTGCAATCAAAAGTTTTTTTGTACGTTTCCAAAAAAAACGATCATGTACATTTTTTTTTAAATGCTAACTTATTTTTTGGTAGATGCGTAAATTTTGTTCCATTGAATATCTTATAGTAAGTGTTAGGCCAAGAGATACGCGTGGTGATAGCAACCGGGAATGGAGGATGCCCAAGAACTTGAACTTATGTCTGGCAATCATGATTATATGGTATAGAAAGCATGCGGCAGCATCAATCTTGCGGCGAAACGGTATTGCAACTATAGGTCCTAGGATGGCCACAGGTGGTGAGAGCGCGTATTCCATGATTGGTGGGTGTCAACAGCAGCCACGGTTTTAGCATTTCAGCAAGCTCATTTAAGAAATAAATGAAAGTAACCCATTTAGATGGGATAATTTTCAAGATTCCAAGTTAAATTTTTCAAAAAATTTTTCAGAATTTGAGATCATGATTGTTGAAAAATAAAAATGCTCAAAGTCACTTTTTGACCCCCGGAAAATGAAACTGCAATGATTAAATGTATACTAGCAAACATATTTTTAAATGAGTGCAATTTGCAAAAAATGGTTGTTAGGGTCTCATTAAAATTGTCCATTTAAAGGGGTATGCCGACTCTGATTTTGAATTTTCCCGGTGAAATAACTGAAACAAGAGCTTCTTGAGAGAAAACCGAAAATGCTTATTTGTAGATATTTCCCTATAATCTTGCAAAAAGAAGCATCACAAATTATTTTTTGCACATTACACCAAAGTAGTAGTCAATATTTTATAGAGCAACTTTTTTTTGGATTCCGGCGAATGAACAATTCCTAGGAATGCCAGAATAACCGACGACTTTTTTTACAATTTCAGTTTCAAAATTATCTCCTCCGAGGTATATTTTGCAAAATGACTCAATTTTTACAAGTATCAATTTCACAGTAATCTGATACAATCCACCTCGGCCCGACACCTACGCTTTTAAAAATCCTCCTAAAAAAAAACGCTAAATACGCCTTTTCTCCATTCAATGTTTCACCGTTTTTCATTACTTTTCGTGTTTGCAGGCTTCCAAAAAGCATCAATACATGCATGCATCATTGTCATTTTCCTCGGAAATTTTGCTTTTGGCGAAAAAAAACGAAAACAAAGTAATTTTTGAATTGGGTCAGTTTGGGAGGCTCAGGCAAAGCTATCTCCTCGACAGTTTAGAAAGTTAGTTTGTGTTCATACTGCATCTGAAAGCACAGGCTTTGTTTTAACAACATTAGAACGTTTTTTGGACAATTTGATTATTGGCTTCGCTTTGGGGTCCATGTTCCAATGTTCTTTTTATTTTGAATTTTTGACAAATTTAGGAAACCAAAAAACAATTTGAAAAAAATGCTTTCTAATATTTTTTTTTCGTATTTCCAACACCTTTAGGGATTTGATGCAATTTTTACTTGGTAGCGTCCAAAAAAAACAAATAAGACGCACTTTTATTTACATCAATAAATTATCATAATTGTTGTTTTCGTTTTTTCGGCTGCGCCAAAATGCAAATTTCGAGAGGAAAGGGCCGCTTTTGCATTATGTGTGAGGCTTCTCTGGAGCTGACACCAAAAATATACAAATGCTGAAAAATTGCAAGGAGAAATGCGTATTGAAGTGTTTTTTAGGAGGCTTTTTTACAAGCGTAGGTGTAGGGCGTAGGTGAGATTGTATCAGATTCTGTTAAATTACAAATCCCCGTGAAGAGTTGTGTCTTTCAAGATGCAAAAGTTTTGGGATATCAACTCTGCCAAGTTTTCCAAAATAGCATTTGTAAACTTGTCTCAAAATCTGCGCAACACCACACACCTTAAGTTTCAAGTATATTTCATCCGAGAAATTTCAATCAAGAGTCGTCTTCCCGCTTTAAAATTGACATATTTTGTAATTTTGAGTACCCTAAACAACCATTTTCTGATTTTGTAAGACATTTTAAAAATCTTTTTCTAGTATATAATGTTAGTATTGCGGTTTGATTTCCGGCGTCAAAAAGTGACTTTGAGCATTTTTATTTTTTACCAATCAGCGATCAGCAAAATTTTGAGATTATCTGAAAAAAAGGTAACAAATAAT
This sequence comes from Oikopleura vanhoeffeni, assembly GCA_004367855.1. NCBI lineage: Eukaryota > Metazoa > Chordata > Appendicularia > Copelata > Oikopleuridae > Oikopleura > Oikopleura vanhoeffeni. Next base: position 76,330 of record SCLH01000216.1, read on the forward strand.
CTCCAGAAAATTTGCTATGCGTGCTGATGCGTGGCTTTAATTTATTGTCTCATATTGACATGTTCCTCAAAATTCTTATAAAAAGTCTTTGTTTATGCAAAATTGCAATTTTCGTCATTTTGATAACCCTTAACCAACCCATTTTGATATTAAGACAATTTAAAAATATGGTTTCTTGAATTTAGTCATGCGGTTTCATTTCCGGGGGTTCAAAGGTGAGTTTGGAGCTTTTTATTCTTCAACCAATCAGCGATCGGCAAAAATTTTGAAATGTTTTTTTTGAGAAGTAATTTAATGATCTTTTAAAAAATTCTATCTAATGGTTACTTTATTATTCTCTATAATTGAGCTTCCTGGTAAATGCTAATACTGTGCTGCTGTTATACCACCACCGAAATCAATTGAATTGCCTCTAGCAGCCACCTATGGACATTCTTAGACTGCATAGTTGCTAACGTTTTCACAAAGTTGATGCTTGCGCATCTTTTGAGTACCATAAATCATTATTTCAAATAATTCGAGTTCTTCGAACAACTCCATTCCGGTGTTACACCACGTGATCATGGTCCCCTACACTAAAATTTGTGATTTATTAAATGAAGCAGAATCTACGCTCAACCACAAAATGACGTTAGCATTGAAAAAAAAAGATGTACTTTAGCTTTTTTTGAAAGTAAACTTGACCACTCAAAACAGCGCCACCAGAGTGATGCACCAAAAAATATTTTTTGCAATCATTTGTTGGCGTGAAAAAAACGCTTAGGATCCTTTAGTTTACAGGTGTTATAGGATCTTTTATATAGGTAGCTGATTTTTTTGCTCGGGGGCTTTATGATAATCTGTGAAAAATTGCAAGCTCGACCTAGGAAAATCAAGATTAACTTTTTTTCCAATGCGAACAAACTTGATTTTGTTTTCTGTATAGTACTCCAGTTGTCAGGGGCTAAAAACACCTCTCAATACTACTGGACGTAGTTTCAAAATTTCCAAAATAATTTTCAATTGAAAAAAAAATTAACCAGAAAAACACCGATTTTTGGTCATTTGAAGTCATTTTTTGGAAAAAGTGTAATGGAGATTTTTTCTTTCCTAATTCTCACCCAATCTATCGATCCCATAGGTTCGCGTTTTTGCGTCCATTTAGAGACCTTGTGCAAAAATCCTCGTTTTCTCAGGTTCACACACCTATATTATTGGTGCATGATTAACACAACCAACCTTGACTAAAATCTCACTCACACGCTTATAGCTACGTCAGTCACCTATGAGGTGGGGGAAATATAGCGTATTAAGGGGGTATGCGACTCTGGATTTGGACATTTTTCTCGGTAAATTACTGCAAACTGGATGAAGCTAATGAAAAACGAATGTATTAAGTACCTTAACTTTGAAAGCATGATATCTGACCATACAGCAAGGCACAAAATGCCCCCCTTCAAACTGGATCCTCTCTTAGACGGACAATAGCTCTTTATAGTCAAACGTATGTCCATTATACATGATCATTTACGCAATCGTTTTTCAATTCAAGTCAAATACTTCGAGATTAAATGGCGAATTTATATCAAGTACTCCTCAGAACATTCATGTAAGAGATATCACGAGTTTTTTTTTGCAAATTTACAGCTTAACCTCGATATTGATTTTTTGATATTTGTCGAAAAAATTCTCCGAAAAAAAAGAGCTTTTGAATTTTTCGAAGTAGGTGAAAAAAGCCGTGCAAACACTGATGAGAAGTTGGTTACGTCAAGCGATTTTTGAAGTGGTCAATTTAAGCAACGTTATTTTTGAACTTCTTTTAAAAAAATTGGAAAAAATCGAAAAGGCAAAAAATTTCTAAATTTTTATTTGATGATTTGGTTCGTAGTACACTTAATTATCACCTGTTATCAATTTGAAGCATGTTTAATGCCTCAAAGAGTTTATTTAATCAGCAGTTTCGCATACCCCCTTAAAAGACGAATTTGAATAAGGAATATTTCAAAAGTCAAAATACGTATCAAATGTTTTTAAGTTATCGCGTAGAGTATTTTGTTTCGTTTTTGAAGTTTTTCAAAAAAAATTGATTTTAGTCAAATTTCATGACTAATTCATCCAGCTGTAAAATCTCTCTCTTTTTTAATTTTTTTGATTTTTTCTGAGGATTTTTTTCAAAATTAAGTTGAAAAATAACGTTTAATTCAATTTGACCCCCAAAACTTCATAATTTCGGCTTGACGTAAGCCAACTTTTTCTTCAGTGTTCTCTGAGCTTTCTTTTGAGTTTACTTTCAAAAAAAATCGAAGTACATTTTTTTTTCGAAAATTTTTTAACGTGACCTTGAGAAATTCATATTTTGGGTTTGGAGTCGAAATTGCAAAAAAGGCTCCTGTAAAGTTTCTATTTGTTTCGAACTAGCTTTTGCAAAATTTTGAGCTAATTTGCAAATTTAACCTGGGAGGAGATAGATTTTTCGAGGCGTAATGTTAAAAAACGGTGTTTTTTGCATGTTCTAGAAAAAATAAACCACTTATCGACAAAAAAGCCCATGTGAAGTTTTAAATAGTAATTATACAGCGTATGTTAAAATTTGGGTTTATTTCAAAATAAAACCTTGGAGGAGATAGATTTTCCGTTTTGGCTTAGGTCCTCTTGTGTTTCTTATGTGTGAAGAAGTGTGGTCATACAAAAAAGTTTTGGCATATTTTTTTCGTAAGTTGAAGGCTCGTTCTACAAAGTGGCTAATCTGAATAATATCCTTGACACTCTGTTTGGCTGATATTTCATCGAGAATATGTCAAATTAGGGACCGGGGTAGCCTTAAGTTTTTGCCCCGATTTTATTTTTGGCAGGAGGAAAAAATGGTCCATACCCTAATTCAACCAAAAAGCATTAAATTCTCTAACCCACGCAATGTCGTATAAGATCGCTATAGTATATGGATCAACGGACCTCAGAGTACAAATCCTAACTATTTGAATGATACAAACAACGCAAATATTAGCACCCAATCAAAACCTTGATTGCGGAATAGGCCGATTCATTGGTCAATTAGGAAGGATCAACCAAGTCAAAAATGCTCAGATCTCGCATTTCAAAATAGTTAGGATTTGTACTCTAAGGTCCGTTGATCCATATCATAGATAATACCTATATGTTATTCTAAACTTGCTTTCGAGATTCTCTGTTCTTACCTCATCTGTATAGACGCACGGTGCTTTTTTTGAGGGCGAGCAGGAAACATTAAAATTCTTATGATGAATTAAAATAAAAAATAGCGGAGGAGAAAGCACCGTGAGACGAGTGATGTAGCTAAAGGGTGGATGCAAGTTCAGAATAACGTCTGGTTATTATCTTCGATATACACCACTTTCTCAAACGTCCTGACAACAAACGTACTGACAGTTTCACAAACGTCTTGACAAAAATTTCAAAATGATACAAATTTTCCAAACGTCCTGACACTTTTCGATTTTTTCATGGAAATAAAACTGTGTTTTTTAAATAAAATTAACTTTTGTAATGAAGAAACAGCTATATTTAGTGTTCACAATCGATAATTATGTTATAAACAGGGTTTTAAAATAGATGACTTTTGCGTGGGTTTTCCATCCCTTTTGTACGTATGTTTAAGCAAAAGATGGGCTAAAAATGGGGATGGGGATAGAAAATCTGGCAGGGGATGATCCCTTTTACAACCCCGGTTATAAATCAATAATTCTATGTTCAAAAAGTCCCCGTAGGCCTTCTAGTATCATATTGTTCCCAATCAAAGAGCTTATCAGTAGTAAATAGCGTGTTCACAGTGTGGACTCCAAAAACCGTCACATTTTGGCTGCGGAAACGATCAATCCTCAGAAGTCTAATCCTCAAAATGACCAACAATATATGAAAAAACGAGAACCAAATTGTCCGAAGCGGACCATCCTTTTTCAAAAACATTTGAGATTATACTAAGTTCCCAAAGGCTTCGAAGAACTCAACCGGATGAGTCGTTTCCAAAAGGCGAAATATAAACCTATTTATGACTAAGGTGGTTTTATACAGGGTCTCCTGTCTGGAGAAGGCCCAATATCGCTGAAAGTTTTTTTTCTAAACAAAATGGCGATATTGGCACTTTCGGCGATATGGGGACGAAAATAGTTTCAAGTTCGAAAAACTCATAAAAAAGAAGAAAATAGGAAAAATTTAAATACAGTGCAAAAAACTATGAAAAAACTGTCACCTTCCATATCTTTACGAGGAAGGTAGATATTTTCTAATTTTGTCTAGTACATAACAATGTACTAGACAAAATTAGAAAATATCTACCTTCCTTGTAAAGTACATGTGTACTTTAAGGGGGTGGTCGTCGCATTTTAAGGGGTTTTCGATAGCCAATTGTCGCACAAGTACAAATCGTTGGACCAACTTTCACCTCTCTTTGATATATTTAAACAAAAATCTTGCATCCTAAAAAAGAATCCGAATTAACGGATGGCTTGTCCAATCAGAAACGTGCTTACAAAAGTCCTGACAGTTTCTCAAACGTCCTGACAAAAATTTTCAAATCATAGGTGTCAGGACGTTTGAGAAGGTGATGGTATTATACGTGAGTCAGAGATATTGGTGCGTTTTGGGTGGAATTAAGATAAAGTGTTGACTTGATTTAAAATATGGGAAAAACTTTTTACGACCAAATTCAAGAATAATACTTGAAAACTTTTCGAAACAATTATTTATCGTTTAATGACAGTCATTTAACGAACTTAGGGACAAAAACATAAAGCTTGCTATTGCTTGGGTAACTTTTCCTAGCGTATCCACCAATAAAATCGACATACATGTACATGTAAATACACGGTATTGAAACCTTTTCAAGGAAAATAACAGACCGAAATAAAAAACAGTTTTGAAAAAATGGACGTCATGAGTCATGACCCGTCACGTGATAAAAAGTTAGCGCTTTGTTGTACCAATTAAGTTGGTACAATCAAGTCGGTGTCTTTTGGTAGAAGGTATTATTTTAAGAGTTATCAGTCATCTTGAGAAAAAGAGAGCAAAAGTTGACCGATGAGCGCGCTTGATAAGCGTGGATATTTCTTGTTATGAAATAAAATCTTTTTAAAATATCAAATAAGTGATAAACGCGCCAAAAAAATAAGATTTGATTTCTAATGGTCGATTATGGTGCGACAAAATCAAAATAAGTCAAAACGCATGATATTTTGACTTCACCAAAAGGCCAGAAAAAATCAGACGCGGTCATTTGTTGATGGGATAACTTTCGTAAAAAGACCTCCTCTTTAAAAGCCAGTTCAACTGCATTGTATTTATTTTTGTGAAAACAAAAAAAACCACATACTAGTAGGAGCTAAAAAGTGTTAATTCGACACAGAAACTGATGTGAATGAAATTGAGCATTTTTTTTAAGCAAAATCATAAATGCAAGATAAACTGTTTTTGCTCTCTAGCACCACCTGTGTTTTGTTTTTATAATTTTACGAGGTCATTTTTGTGATCAGTGAGGTTCATTCCTCAATAAACTTAGTTTTTCACAAAATCAAACATTTTTTAGTGTCCGAAATTTCAATCAACTTACAGGCCCTGTGAGACTCTAAGGACGAATTTTGAAACAAATCTGAAAACTGTACTGTAGGAACTTGCAGAAATCACGCTGAACAAAAAAATATAGGGTTTTTATGTCACATCAGCTCAAAAACGGGGCAAAAAGATTTGTGTTTTTCGGTTTGAAATTAACAATCCCTAAAATTCCTCATTCGGTGATTTCGCTCTCTAGCGTCATCTGCGGATATTTTAAACGTTAAAAATAGGGCATTTTATAAGAAGCTGATGTTTGACTCTTTTTTTAAGTTTTTGATGAAATTGAGCATTTTTTTTGAGCATAATCATAAATGCGAGATAAACTGTTTTTGCTCTCTAGCACCACCTGTGAACTTTTTTTATAATTTCTGAGGTCATTTTGGTAAACAGTGAGGTCCATTCCCCTCATCAACGCAATTTTTGAGAAAATTTAACATTTTTTAGTGTCCGAAATTTTGACCCTGGGGGAAATGAACTTACAGGTCCTGTGAGACTCTGGAGACGAATTTTTATACAAATCCGAAAACAGTACTGTAGGAACTTGCGGAAATCACGCTGAACAAAAATTTGGAAGTTTTGTATGTCACATTAGTTCAAAAACGGGGCAAAAAGATTCGGGTTTTTTTGGTTTGAAATTCACAATCTCTAAAATTCCTCATTCGGTGATTTCGCTCTCTAGCATCATCTACGGATATTTGATAAGTGAAAATAAGGCCTATCGTAATTTCTGTAGTTTGGTGTTTTTTCGGCATAGTTTTTGATCAAATTGAGCATTTTTTCACTACATAAAAACAAATTCAGGATTTACTGTTTTTGCTTTCTAGCACCAACTGTGAATATTTTGGAAATTTTTAAGATGAAATTCGTGATCAATAGAGTCCATTACTTCCGTGACGCATTTTTTAGCATAATTTGACATATTTTTGTTTCCAAAATTTTGACCCTAGGGGAAATGAACTTACAGGTCCTGTGAGACTCTTGGGACGAATTTTCATACAAATCCAAAAACAGTACTGTAGGAACTTGCGGAGATCACGCTGAACAAAAAATTGGAGGTTTTTTATGTCACATCATCTCAAAAACGGGGCAAAAAGATTCGGATTTTTGTTTTTTTGAAATTGAAATTTGATCCGAAATTGACATGTTTTGAAAAATTTGTCTGGTGATTTGTGGGTTTTTCGTCATCTAAAAAAAATTTAATTTGAGAAAATTTTTTCGAGAGGTAATCAAAATCCACCATTATGAACAGCATATATTTTTAAAGGCTCCAAAAGGCAAAATCCCAGATTTTTTCGGTTTTCCAAAATTGGTACAAATTATTATGGCGTTTGTAAACATATTAAGACGTTAAGGCGTTTGTGACATATTATACATTTTTGAAATTCTAGATATGGCACTAGATTATATTTTAAAAAGCCTGACGTGATAATATCATTAATAACTCATATAAGCATATAAAATGAGTAATAAAAACTACCAAAGTATTCTTGGCTTAATTTTACAGAGAAACAGCAAATAAAACAGATCATGAGAAAAAATCCGAAAACATCCCTTCGAATTTGCCAGAAAGTTTATGAAGAAAAATTTCAAAGAAAAATTGGCCTGTGTTCGATTCACCGAGTGATGAAAAATGGAAAAGTTGGAATAAATTTGAATACTGGGACTCGAAGGAAAGCGATCGACTCAACTCAGCCCATGATGTCGATGAAGAAATTACAATTCCAAGGAAATGTTTGTGTTAAAAGAAATTCAGAATTTTGACGCAATAAACAGTGGTTTTAGCGGTTTAGAAATTCGTGACAAGAAAAAACAAAGCAAACTTCTATAACAAGTTTGTTTTTCAAAAAAAATGAGACAAAACTGCCTGCTGTATTTGACTTGTGTAATATAAATTATGTTAGACACAAAACTTTCTTCATTTACNATTTTTCCTGTTTTTCGATTTCAAACTCTATCTTCTTTTAAACGAATGTTAAGAATAAAGTCGTTTTTTCGGCTAAGGTAGATAAATATAATGCCGTCAATCTGATCAAGCTGAATTTTTCGATTTTCATTCTAGAATTCACAAAAGTACCACCAAATTGAAGCTGAGAGTTCACTGATCAAAAAATCTGCTTATAGCCGAAATCGAAGTTTTGAACCAATCAGCGTCAAATTGGATAATTAGGTTTAACATTTTTTGCCTAAAAATAATTGAAATTTCTAGAATTCGATTAGACATTTCCGATAATTTTAATGTCATGCATCGTTTGAGGCGGGTCATAGTTACCAATACGAAATGTTCATATCATGGTAGAATGCCGGTTTTATGCGGGTTAAAGCAAAAAAATAATCGAATTTTGAAAATTCTAGATTTTGTTCTAGATTATTTTGAAAAAAATAATTGATACCATGAGATGTCTAGGGTCCACTTTAGTCATAACCGATATTAATGTATCATAAATTAATTCTATAATGGGCTCAAAAAATTACGACGCCCACCCTCTTAATGTTAGCTAAAATACTGATCTTGATACTATAGCCCTGGAAATTACGCTCATTGGTCAAAAATTAAATTATATCGAACATGATGCCTAGGTGGCATTTTTTATCAGGCGTCATAAATTTGAGGCAGAGACCAATGAGATCACAGGATTCTTGACAATCGTGTGATGTGATTGAACAATGCCTCAAAGTTATGACGCCTGATAAAAAAGGCCACCTAGACATCATTTTCGATACACTTTCTGCTCATCGCTTAGGTAAGGAAAGAGAGCGATGTTTCAAAGATTAGTATAGTTATTAATATTGGCTATATCCTGCAATTCAGGACCTGAATTGACTCTTGTTGGACTTTGCTAGTTTGGTCCACAGCATGTCACCTACGTGTTTGTAAATTTAAACGTTTTGATTGGTGGAGATAAGCTTCTGCAAAAACTAAGAATGAGAGCAAAATTGTGACTTGCTGATGTACATTACACCACCTTCTCAAATGTCGTGTCATTAAAGGTCCTGACAAAAATTTCCAAATCATAGGTGTCAGGACGTTTGAGAAAGTGATGTATACCTGGGTACTATTACAGTATTTATAATGTACTAGACCAAAATAGCACAGTCCAACTAAAGTCTATTCCAGATATAATATGCAGCTTTTTTGTGGTTATATATATTTGTATTTATATCGAAAATCCTCCTTACTGCGTCTTTTACACCAGTAGGCGTGAGTGACCAATGAAATAGCGGGATTCTTGAATTAAGTCTACAATCGAGTATTCTGATTGGACACTGGGTCAGTAGTTACACCTACTGGTGTAACATGCGCAGTAGGGAGGATTTCTGATATATCGTATATCCTTTTCCCAACGGAACTCCATCTCAAAAAACGTTCACTATCTCTATAGCGCGTGTTCAAATCCCACTGATGTTGTCTAAGTGATTCCTTGAGTGATAACACACCGATCAAATTAAGCGATCCCAATATCAAACACCCTTGCCTATAATCATACTCAAGACAATCACTAAGACAATATTAGTGTGTCGAACACGCGCTATAGAGAAAGTAAAGTTTTTGAGATGGAGTTCCGTTGGGAAAAGGATATGAATTCTTGAATAAAAATTAAATAAANTATCATAACTAGTCCAGGAAGATAAATATGATTTTTCAAAGTTAGGTGGTAGAAAACTACCACCATCTGAGTAGCTGGTTGTTTTGAATTGCTGAGCATACCCGTTAAGGGTCCTAAATTGCGATTAAACGGCATCTGGTCACGCATTACCAGAAAGACACTACGGGAGTTAATTAAACTTCACTTTTTCACAGCGGAAAGTTATGAGGCATGAAAAAGCCTTTCCAGCCTAAACCCCCTCAAAATTATGATCTAGATCGGAAATATTATGTCGGATTGGCGTCAATCTGATCAAGTGTTTCAAAAAAATCTGATCAAGTTTTTATTTCGGGTCGATCCGATCAGGATTTTTTCCGGGTTAATCCTATCAGGTCATCTGATCAGGCTTTTCCAAATCGGTCTGCCGATGACGCGGCATGCCGGAACATATAATTTATTTTCGAAGTAAAAGTCTCAAAAATTTCGAAAAACCTCGAAATACCCAGGGTATTATACCGGATATAATATACCCTCTTTATTGAGTTAATCCGTGTTCTTAATCGGGATGACTTTTGAACTATTCTAATTTTGTATTGATAAATAATTTCAGTAAGAATTGCAACTTGAAAAATTCCAAATTGTTAATTTGATAGGACTTTCGAAAATCGATGATCTCGGATATTTTAGTTTTTAACAAATATCCGAAATTCGTTAATTTCTCGACCAAAACCTAAGTTTTATTTTGATACTTATTTTTATAAAGTCAAAATAACTTATGTACAGCATGTAAAGTTTTTGCTTCGCTTTTTCCTTAGGTGATACAAATTACGGTTTCCCTGTCGTGGGTAGGGTGTTTTTCGCGATGTCCCCAATTACACTAAAAGACGCTATACGGTAAATTTTGAGTTTATTTTTTAACACAAGGTAGATTTGATCCAGAGAAAAAGAATGAAAATTAAAAAAGTGTAGCACTCAATCCTAAGGGGGTTTAGGCCCTCTAATATAATTTTTGCGAAAGCTGAAGTTTTGGCCCATTTGGTTCAATTCTGGCACAATAGCTCTCAGATCAGGAATGATTTTGAAGTAATTTTTTTTTTCGAAATTGACCCATTAAAGAGCTAGGCTACTTTAAAGGCCAATTTCAAATTTTAAAAGACTGAAAAATCCCCTTAAACGAGCAAAAATTGGAAAAATTGAACTAGTATAGGGTTAAGCGACCCATGTGCGTTTCATGAGGCTGCTTTAAAATTTTGAAAATGACGGAAACCAGTTTTTAGAAAATATACCGGTTTTTAGCAAAATTACCAGTTTAGAATGAACTACTAATTTTCGCATGTCAGAAAAAAAGCTTTAAAGAATTCAAGTTGGACGATATAAAAATTGCTTTGAAAAACCATAAAAATCGTCATATATTTGTTATATAAGATAAGTATTGTTATTTTTGATTCTTGGTAATGAAATAACATTTTTTTGATATCAATCAATTTCATACGTTTTACAGAGTGAGTATATGTCGAACACCGGTTTACTCATATCGGTCAAAGTGAATTTACTTGAAATCGATGAATATTTGTCCAAAAATAATGTTTGTTCAAATTTAAACTATATTTACCCCCACCTGCACGAGATGTCTCATCACCCCACCTGCACGAGAGTGTTTCGAACACACACATAGTTAGATTGTCCATCATTATATCGACTAATAGAAATAAAGGGTGGGTTGTTCCAAAATTTCTTGGAGGTTATATAATATATTGGAAAATGGAAAAGAAATTACGAAAAAAATTTTGGTCGTCACGTGATCAAAATTTAGCGATTTCTTCAAAATATAGCGAAATAGCTCTTTTCACCACCAGTTGGCGCCGGGTGTCAAAATTATATGCCAAAGTTTTTCCCTCCAAAAGTCACTCTAGTAAGTTTATTTGTAGATTAATTATCTTGTTCCAGTACTGTTTTAACTGCATTAAACAAAGAATTGCATCCAATAATGCATTTCCGTCTGATGAGAAATTTCTAGAACTCACCAAATTCTTGAAATTAAAAATAAGGGGAACTATCGGGGTCTGTTCCGATATTCCGCGGCTAAAATGCACTTCCCCAAATATTTTTGGTCTCTGTGTTCTGAAACCGCTCGTGCAGGTGGGGGTTAGGAGAGTTTATAAAATAATCTTTTACACTTGTTTTATTTTTATCTTGACACATGAAATTCATAAATTTTGAAAATTTAATATATTAAAAGGCCTTTTATAGTTTATATCAATAGTTGAATCATTTTCTTACTATTTTCTTATCTAAATTCTTCTTTTCTCACAAATTTTTTGCTTCGTCAACTTTGTCCTATGGAATCAAGTCGAGGTGGGCGCTAAAAAGTTAACACCTTTTCGAGGGGTATCTGAAGCGAAAAGCTCATTTGTTAGTTAAGTCTTAAAATGCTTTACGGGAAAACCATAGACGACATTTAGAAACGTTTTTGCATTCAACTAAAAAGCTTGATAGAGAAATTTTATTAAGTTAATTTGAGATCCGTTAACCGGATATAACCGGAATGTTTTTTTCGTAGGTTCGAATCGCGATGGCCCTAAATTTTTGTCGTAAAATCAGCCGGAAAGTTAAATCTGTATGTGTGATTCTTCTTATATCATGATCGTCTACACATTTACTGCTTGAACTATACTTTTAATGAATTCCTTGAAGAAAAAAACGAGTTTGTTTTTTTTTTTTTAATTTATACTGAAACCTTATCTTATACTTTTTGGTTGAATGCGTACACAACGTTAAAATCACACGTTAAGAATGCTAGCACTAACAAAGTATAAAGTATATATAAAGATTTCCGGTTACCGGTAGTCCGATGAATAAGACAAAATTTCCTATTGAGCTTTTTTAGTTGGCAGTATGAGAAATCGCTATATTTTGATCACGTGACGACCAAAAGTTCTTCCGTATTTTTTTTCCTTTTCCATATATATTATTAACCTCCAAGAAATTTCGAAACAACCCACCCATTATTTCAATTAGTCGATATTAGATGGACAGTCTAACTATGTTTGTGTTCTGAAACACTCTCGTGCAGGTTGGGGTAGGACATCTCTTACAGGTGGGGTTAACGACATTTCAAATTTCAACATAATTCATAATTATTTGTTAACGAAGGCAACACTTCCACAAAATTCTAATAATTAAGTAAAATTAATAGTTAGAGATTTTTTTTTAATTTTTAAATTTAAGTTTTATTTTTTTTTAAATATAATTTTCGAGATTTAAAATCATAAAATGACACTTTGAAATGTCTACCAAAATTTACAGTTTTAAGTGCATTATTATTTTTTCAATGAATTAAATCTTTAGATAGACTTAAGTTTTCTTAGCAGCGACAAATTTGTCTATGTCACCACGAAAGAACTTTTGGTCACAATAAAAATTTTGAGATATCTTATACGATTCGTCTGTGGGTGCACAGACAAATCTGTCAATGCTCAAAATATCATTCTCAAAATTAACTTTTTTAGATGAAATTTTAATCTTTAATTATATTTGAATTGTAAGCTTGGATTTTTTATTTTCTCATTAAAATTCTAATTTTTTTAAAAATTCCGTAAATTTTCTGAGGAAATATTTTTGTTACTGTTAATTAACAAAACTATCTAAATTAAAATTCACGACCATACCGGCTGTTTTTAAAGCAATTCAATTTGGTTCATGATTACGTACAATTCACGTTATTTTTGGGATCCAGGATTAGATCAAATAAAAAAATAAAACTTTGAACACAGGCATTTTCGAGCATTTTCATTTCTTGGAAATGTGGCCGAAAATGTATAACAAACTTTTTTGAGATTAAAAGTTCAGTTTTTTTTGTCATTCAATTTCCTGATTATATATCCCTTTAACAACCTTTTGATGATTTGAGAGATGTAGGCTGAAAAGAAGAGAAAGCGGCCTCATGAGTGGCTAGAAGGGGTCTCAGGAGTGTTAGGATTGGCTCCCCAACCTACATCTCTCAAATCATCAAAAAGGTGTTGAAGGGATATATAAATAAATATATAATGATGAGTTTGAATTAATATTATTGAAGGCTTCTTCGAAAACTTTTCTTTTAAATTTTATAAAAAATTTTTGAGTAATTTTTTTAAGATGGAAAAATTTCCAAGCCACCAAAGTGCTTAGGTTGTTCAAGAATAAGAACCTTCATTGTTTAACAGAGCGTTTCTGCTCTTCTGCGCCGATAAACGCAAGGAAAAATAGTCAAGAGCAGATTATCAGCTTAGAAAAAGATGGGCCAGTCAAAACATTTTTGTCACCTCTTGGTGGCCCGACTTATCTCATCTGATAAGGCGGCCGTTTGATACACGATTATATCATAGACAAAAATCGGCGTGAAAACCTACGCAACTTTTGATATAACCCTTTTATCAAACCTTTTTAATATCCCGTTCCTCGCACTAAAAAAAACACTAGGTTTGCCAATCAGAGACGAAATATTAACAAAAGTGTGATAAAAGGATATATGCGAAACATATCCCTTCATCACCTTTTGATTAATCTTAGAGATATGGGTTGAGGGAGCCAATCCTAAAACTCCTAAGACCCCTTCTAGCCAGTCATGAGGCCGCTTTCTCTTCTTTTCAGCCACATTTCTTAGATTAATCAAAAGGTGATAAAGGGATATGCGGTCAGTTCATGTTAGTGAAAATTTTCGTCTTCCTGCCGTCGGTGATTATTTTTTCTGACACCCTTTTTCTGTTAACTACAAATTACTCGAAAATAATTTTTTTCGTGCTAGCAATGTATCACAAAAATATTTAGAAAAATTTGGATTAGACAAACTCGTGCAAAGTCTAAACAATAATCGTGTATGTACACAATATTTTTTTTGTTCACACAAATATGACTTTACCTCAAAAGGCTAAAATAAGGGTCAGTAAAGTCATGCATAGTGTTACACTATTAGTGTATAATTTTTTTTGAAACAGTTTGATGGGAAATTAATTTTCGAAAAATTTGTGCGATTGAATTGACGAAAAGAATTTATCATCATCGATAAAACAATCGGATTTCAAATATTCTAAATTTTTGTTGAAAATAAAATAAAATTATCGATGAAAATGGTAAATGTTCTTTCATAGCTGGACAAATTTGTGATAACCGACTGTAGACAGTCAAAATTTAACTCTTTCCTGATGAATAGCCACTCAAACATTGCGCCAATTGCATTGGCTCTGTTTGTTCTTCGAGCACACTTCCAACTAATAAATTACTATTTTTAGGTTGAGAAATCTGAAATTTAAATAAAATTACCCGACAGATGGAGTTGGAGTTTCGAGGACAACAAGCATCAAGTCTGCAGTCTTTTCTCTCTGATTGCAAGAATAAATTGAACCAGTATTCCGTATGTCGAAATCAGAGACTGAAAATTGAGCACCAGATACCAATGTTAATTCTGGACATTCTTCAAATATGCAAGCCTTATTCGCAACTGTAATTTCACCATCTTTTATTGATTAAAAAATTAAAAATATAATTTTTGAGCAAATTGAGAAAAAAATTAAAAAACATATTCTTTGATAATGATTTGGAAAATCCTAAGATCAAAATTTTAGATTTTACGTCAAGAATGGCTCGAAATTTTTTTTTATCATATTTTATTCACAACACTCTTTTAAACTCAAGAATAAAAATATTTAAAAACTGAAAAATTTCTTTTTTCGATTGAATTCCAGGACTTTTCTGTGGTTTTTTTCATAATTATTATAAAAGTTTCAGGGAAATTTGTTAAGGCTACTTGTGTTCTTAGGCATTTATGTGCTCATAATTATCAAAGTTGCATGAAGAAGTCTTAGGAAAAGTCTTAACTGATGGCCAGAAAGTTAAAAAATCCAGAAAAACTAAATATCGGAACCCGAAAAACTTTTACCGGAAAAATTATCTACCTCTTTTAAGTAACCCTCTATAATAAATAGGGTGTCAAAAACGTTTAAATAAAGGCTTTTGCAAAGATTTTATTACTCACAAGATATTTGTGCTCAATTAAGGCTATCTAAGAATGTTATCGGATGAGTTGTTTTCACAAGTCGAATGATATGAAAATGTTGGCTAAAAATCAAGTAAAAAACGACCAGGAGGCCCCGTAATAGAAATGCTTGATTTAAAAAAGAGCTTACACGAAATAAGCAGACTAAAATATTCTGACAAATAACGATGAATTTTGTTTCGTCTGACATTTCGTGGTTATTGGCCTTTTTCACATTCAAAATATGTAGGGTTTGGATTTGACATTTTGTAAAAAAATATGACTTTTCAAATATTTAAAGCATTATGGTTTCGTTAATTTGTCGCTTCTGACATTCAAAAAATTCGAATTTAAAGAGAAATTCGATTCTCGGACTTAAGATATGGCCTTTTCCACAGACCTGAATTATAAGTCAATTGCATAATTTATGAAGCATTGGTTTTGCAAAACAATATAACTTTGTAAACCTTCAGTCTATATCAGTTTCGTGCCCTGTAAACATTCACGCTTGAAAACAGCATATCTGTGAGATAGTAAATTGTACAGAACTTGTTTATATTCATATTCCGGAAACACGTACTATGGATATCAACCCAGAATGTAGACAATCAAAAATTTCCCTCGGCCAAACATCTTCACGCATTCTGCATTATTTGAATCGGGATTGTCGTGTATAGTATACACTGTATACAGTCGAGGTGGAGATTCATATTATATGGACCATATAGCCAAAGTTTTATTATCAACATCACATTTTTTCATTAAATACAATATACGGATATCGCCCAATATCGCCGAATTTGCCGGAAAAAAACTTCGCAATTTCACAAGTTTTAGCTAAAATAATTCCACTGCCAATATCACCGAATGTGCCAATATCGCCAAATTTTTTTGAGATTTATATTTCAAATTATTTTTTGAGCGTCATGAATGACGTCATTTACAGGATTCACTTTCCAAAATCTAGTCTTTTCAACTTTTATCCGATTGCTTCAGGTGGAGTATTTAATTCTACAATTCTGTAAGCATTTTGGTTATTTACTTCATAGGAATCTATTGTGAAACTCTTTATAAAATTCAAAAATTGTTCGACATATGACGTCATTACGAACGCCTACGCTCATTTGTTGAACATTAAATTTTATTTTTGTTCCCATATAGCCGAATGTGCCAATATCGCCAAAATTTTCTGCCAAAAAAATTTTCGGCGATATTGAGCCCCCTTGTGGTAATGATATATGTTTGTCGTTCTGCCTGGATAAGTCTTAACATGGCACTATCATGATTTGTGCTTTTAGATATTCCAATATACGCAAGAATATATCACCGCTCGAGGAAGTTCTCATATAAGTATAGTACAACATTTATTAAAGTCATTTTAGTTCAAGATAAAGTGAGCTCTTTTTGCAAAAATGAGTCTGAAAAACCGCTCTAACACGTATTGGTGAGAACATTGATCATCAGTGGACGATGATGTGTTTATGTTTGAGAATAGAAACCAGGTTCAGAGGTGATCTGACTGAGAATTCTAGACTATAACTTATACAGTGGGTGAGGGCAATGGACAACACACGAGCTTTCGGTGAAAGTATTGCCCATTGGCCTTATAGTAGGTCTGGCAAAATCAAATCTGCTTAAAAGTGTTGCCCATTGCCCTCACCTACTGTATTTAATCATTTAAAAAGACAAACGCGTAATGGTGAGATAATTATTCGTCAGTTTGATACTTTATTCATGTATGATTACAAGTCGAACAAACGGCTTCAGAGTATCAATTCCCACCAAAATAATTTCGTCCTCTCCGTGTCACAGAGTCTGTGAGTCAAAGGCGTTTCAGACCGTTTTAATTAAGTCAGACACTCAGTTTGAGTCTAAATGATTGCCAAGTTCCGTGGAAAAATTGATTAGTCACGGTAGAATTTAACGCGCTTTTTTTCGTAACTAATCTAATTACGCTGAAATCAAAAGATCACTTTTGGTTAATTTTTATTCCCCAAAAAACTAAAAATACGTTTATTGGGAAGAACATCATCTTCGATATCCTTTTCTCAGCCTAAGTCCACCTTAAAATGCTTACTATCTCTATAGCTTGAGTGATTACACACCGATGAACTTTGGCGGTCCCAATATCAAGCACTCTTGCCTATAATCATACTCAAGACAATCACTAAGATAACGCGCTATAAATAGTAAGAATTTTCAAGATGGATTTAGGTTAGGTAATGGATATGATTTGTAGTATTTGAAAGATATCGTTTTCCAACCAAAGTGACTCTCTATAGTAAATAGGGTGTTCAAACCGTTTCTATTGCGGCGTTTGGACGCGACTTATCCGATTCATTTTGTACATCGGCTATGTAACAACGCTCAAAATTACCACACATTTCAAGAGAAAAATCAAACAAAAAATTGGTCCAAACCAATTTTCAAATTATACATAAACTTATAATGAAAGAACTTCATGATCTGAAAAGTTTTTGTGAGAATAAGAAAAATGTTCTTATCAAGATCAATGTTTTCTTGTCTTATTTTTTATCTGGTCATTTTGAGGCCCAACATTTGAGCTATCTAAGAATTGAATCGGATGAGTCGTTTCTAAAAGCCGAAATGTAAACCGCTTGTACACCTCCTATGTACTTATTCTGTTCAGAAGAAGTTAAAACAAAAAACGCCAGAATGCACTGGGAAATGACCATCACTGAAAGACCGACAGCCTGTCGGCGACAGGCGGCTTATACACTCGCCCATTGCTTAAAATCCCTATTTTACACCACACAGTGGCCCACACTGATATCACTGTCCCGAGATTTGTGTTCACTTCCTCTAAACAAAATATAAGGGGAAAAAAATAACTTTGAAAACCTCATTTTTGTACATTCAACCAAAGTCAATGTATTTTCGACGAATAGAAGTTTCGCACCTGAAAAAATCTAAAAATGGTGAAATTTATTGTTAAATTATTTCAACTTAAAATGAGTTAATCCTGAAGATGCTTAAATAAAGTCTAACATAGATAAATAAATGTTATGTCTTTTTATAATAAAAATGATGAAATAATAAATTTTGTCTTTGCTTGAAGAAATTTTCCTCTCATCATCAAAATCGTGAGACAATAGTAAATTGTATAAAGTGAGCAACAGGTTATTCAAAATAATTTGAAAACCAAGACCTGAAGCCTCAAGAGGACAATTGACTGTATAAACTTCTCCATTGTTATCTCCAACAAATTGTCTTTGAAAATTTTCACCTGCGACAAATCCTAATAAGTTTGTATTTTTATTTAATGATAATTAAGAAAAGAATGAATATTTTGCAAGCTAAATCAAAACAAAAATCATCGCATATTTAGAGGGGGTTGTTCAGTTTGAAATATTCTCTCAAAATTTGAACAAGACTTGTTCGACCAAAATATCATAATTGTCGGAGTTTGGTCGTTTGCAGACATCTAGTTTTCGGTCCAGGAGACTTCAAAGATAGAAAATGAGAAGTGATAATTCCTGCTAACTGAACATTTTATTTTTTAAAATTATTTTTGCAAAAACTTAGCTTCGAAATGACTTAGCAAACATAAATTACTACCAAAAATCAGTTCTGTTGGATTTAATCTCGGCAAGAGCTTTAATTTGTTCAAGAATAATTTTAGTGATCAGATGCTTGCAAAAAATACTTTTTATTTCTTGACTCTCGTGTCTCTTAGTCGCCAAACTTGCCGCGGCATGCCGTCTGAGAAATGCGAGATTACCAGCATTATGATTTTTTGACCGAGTTAGTATGGGTCTCAACTTAAAAAAATCAAAAGTTTTTAACGTTTTGGGTCGAAAGTTGAACACTGCAAAAAGTTATTTTATCACGTTTAATTATCGTCGATAATTAATCGTAAAAAGTTTAAATCCGAAAAAAATGAATAATTTTTTTTTTAACAATTTATGAGGTGTAAATTATTTTTTATTTACGATGTTATTATTAATTCTTCAAGATGCCAAATCTAGTCAAGCAAAACAGCGACATGTTTTGCAATCCAAAATAGACATTTTTTGAAGTCATTTCAGCATTTTAACAAATGACTTCAAAAATGATTTTCACAGATCAGAAACTGAAGTACTACTGAAAAAAGGACATTTCACCCTAAAAAACTCCTCCTTTAAATTTTAATGTTTTTTCGTGATTACCCACGGTCGAAAAATGTTCAATTTTTCTGTACAATGGATTAATCGATGAGTTTAAGACAATAAAGGCTCACTCTTCCGGATTTTTGACAAAACTCAATTTCTGGCAAGTTACGGGATTCACTTTTTGTACCTGAACTTTATTTTTGGCGAGTTTCGGGAATCAGTTTTTGTCGAAGAACTTGATTTTTGCGAGTTGTGGTTCGAAAACAAAATGTCGGAACTTGCCATAAATCGAGTTCCGGGATTCATACTTGTAAAGTGATTCAAGACCCATCGTCGATGGGCCATCAATGTTCTACATTTTACATGATTATCCAAAACCTGATGAATTAGTTTAAAAGTATGAAATTTATAATTTTATTATTATATTAGCGAACCACATTTTTCGAACCACTTTAATTAAAGATAAGTTCTTGAACCGTTCAACGTTCGACCAACAACCGTAAAAATTAAATAAAACGGTCGCGAGAAAAGCTTTCGTGATCTTTAAGTAAGAAATTATCTGATAAGATTAGTTTTGGACTTTTGCAAAGCCCACTTACCGTTAATGTTAGTATTTTTGTACAGTTTTTAGAAGCAAATAGTATGTAGGGTAAATTGCAAACCGATCAAATCAAACTAATAACAGTCGTCGACCACTAAAAAATCACGCTTTGCAAGGTTAAGAGCCATATTTGACTGTTTTTAAAGTTATTGATAATTGCTGTGAATGCGTTTTTGGGGATATAAATATTTTCAAGTGGATATGCGCCAGAAGGTCCATTAACTTAAGTCTGGGTTTGGACCGGAAAAATTAAAATTTGTAAATGAATGAATTAACTGAAAACAAAATAAATTATCAGCGTTGAAATCGCAAGATTTAAACGAACACGTCTATAGCAATAATTTGCTTGTTTGATGAGGTCTATTTTTGGGCCAATGAGAAACCTTGTTTTTTTCGAAAATTTTAAAAATCTGAAAGAAAAATTTTTGGTCTCAAAATTTTTTTTGACAAAATGTACTTTTCCGTTTATTCATAACTATCACATAACTCAAATGGCTCATTTGCTGTAACACCCTAACCCCCGCGCTACAAGCGTTTGATCAACCTTAAAGGGGTAGCATCGACTCGGCAGACTTGAGTCATTTTAACTTACGAAATTAATTAGCCGTTTTACTTTTTTGTGCTTATTATCGTCAGCTGAACCAGAATAAATGTGCATCAACTTATAAAAATAATTTTTGTCTATTTTAGGAAAGATTTGAGCCCGAACTTTAATTTTTGATTCGTAAAATTTTCAAAAAAAATCAAAGCACTAAATTTCTCATAATTTTTGCTAGTAAAAAAATCCAATTAAAATTGTGGGTGTAATAGGCGCCATTTCTTTAATAGTGAGAACATTTTTTAATATCAAAACGCAATTGAAGGTCAATTTTTATCTCAAAAAAAGTTTGTTTTTCTCTACTTTTTGCCATTTTTGACCATTTTTCATGAAAAAAAACTTTCATATCAAAGAAATTTTTTAATACGCAACATAGAAACCGGACTTTTCAGCGCATTACACCCGACAATGTCTGAAGTTTATAAATATCGTCTTCAAAAAAAAATTCTATGGCCGGGTTAAGTTGGAAATGGAGTTCCAATGAAAAGTGGGTTTTAATTTTTTTACAGATAATTAGTTATGTCAAGAAATTAAAAATATAAACATTTGCAAAAATGGACACTTTTATTGAAGATAAAAAATAAAAAATAAATTTTCAGAGTTTTTTTTGATATATCGCTCTGAAAAAATGTACCAATTTTCCGGATCGATGCCACCCCCTTAAGGAAATTTGCTCTATTTAAAAAAGGCGCCCTCGGTTAATCACTACTTTGCCCTCTGGCCCCATCCCTGTTCGAAAAAGTAACATCGAGATGCTCCGCGCCGTAATTTATTAAGCAAAAATTCTCAAAATTTCTAAACAACGTTTTTGTTCAGAATTTTCATCAAATTGGTAATATTTCCAGTTAACTGTTGACTGCGAGAACTATTCTTCAAAGAAGTTTAAAAATATTTTTGCAATTTAAAATGCATTCATAGTCTTCGTTTTTCATTATTTTGTTATTTTAAGTTTTCTTAAGTTAGGCTGGATTGTCGTGGAACGACAGACCTATAATGTGTTACATTACTGCATTTATTTTCAAATTATACGCAGTGAAAATAATTAATTTCGAGTATAAAAATTTCGTAAGTAATTGTTGTCAAATCAAAGTTTATTTCTTGAAATTATGCTTGTTCTTTTTTGTTGAATCTTTAAAAATCAGTTAAAAATTGTCATTTTGAGAAAAATAGGCAACATTTTCACATAAATTTTCTCAATAACTTATAACATACAATACTGTAAGATAAATGAAAAGTTTGATGTCAGCTTATTTGTCGAAAATTCAGTAATTTGACTTGTCGACACTATTTTCAGCTCGAAAAAGTTTGAAGTGTACGTCTTAAATTTATTTCAAAATCTGTTCCCTGAAGCTAAGCATAAGCTCTCCCCTTCTATTGAGCGAAAGATAGTCATTTATCCTACTTAGAGTTAAAGGCTATAAACTTGCAAAATAGGCATGCAGCATTTTCGCCGACGAAATATCAAAAAATCAGCATAAATATATGTGACCACAAACCTAGTATCAAAGCACCAATCTTCATTTTTTCTTTATAAAACAAGAACTATTCTGGAATTTCTCTAAAGTTATAATAGATTTATAATCTTGTTTTTAACAATAAAAATAAAGCTAGTCAAATACGATCTTTTTGTTCATTTACGATTCAGAAAAATCACCTAAAACAATTACTTTTCTAAGCCAGTCTAAAATGAAATAAAAATGCTTTTAGGCAGGTTTCTCGGGAATTACAAGTATTTTGATATAGATTATCGACCGTCATATTTTTTAACGGGATTTGATTTTTATTTTCGTATCATATATTTTTGTTCGGGGCAAGTCGTAGGTAGTCAAGTTTAAGGGTGCTCTTCAAACAATTGGATGTCTAAGGTCTAAAGAATGTCAAAACGGACGAGAGAAATTTTATGTTAATTGAACTATTAAATAATAAAATTCATCCATGATGGAGTTTGATGGCGTGAAAGTACCATATTGACGCGATTACCCTCTTAATAGTAACAAACAGTTTGTAACAATTCGAGAAATATATCGATTACGGAGGCTCCTGGCACATATTAAGTAGTTTTTTGGCCAAAACTTGTATACAATTTGGCTTTGGAAAACGACTCATCTGATAACGTTCTGAGATAGATGAAACTGAGCAGAAATATCTTTTGAGATTACTGAAATTGTTTTATTATTAGTTTTGGTTAAAAAATCGGAAACAATGGTCTGATTCGGAACATTTTTAAATTTATTTTTCAAAAGCCTAATTATATAAAAAAATTTGATAAAGAGTAGCAAATATATGCCAGAATCGATAAAGTTTCGTGAACTTTAACTGTTCTAGATTCGGATATTTTGCAGTTATAAAACTGCTTAATTTTGTTCAACAACTTAAAGATGCGAATAGCGAAACGATTTAAATAAAATAAGTTATAAACCAAAGTACTTTTAAGGGTTTCCATCGGGAATTTTTGTAGGCTATCAGTTTTGGTCCGATTATAAATAATTTTTGAGAAGCAATTCAAAAAAAAAATACCAAAAAGTGCGTAGGTGGTGTAGTGAAATATATGCGAAAAAAATTGTTCAGCTAAATATAATTGGCAATCTCGGCGGGAAAAAAAAAAAATATGAGTTTGTCTCATTTTCGACGATGATTACGAGTTTAGACGCCATGAAATTACGCCATGATAAACTAAATTAAACCCTGCAAGCCTGCTTTTTGAACTGTAAGAATCAACCATTTTTTTTTATATAATAATATGCATAATTTTCACTATAATATATTATATTGTAAATACAAATAATAAAAAAAAACTTTGAATATTATAATAAAATGTGTTTATTATATATTTTTGCAGCAGTTACAGTTTAATCAAAATGTTCAGTTTGCATCGACAGCAGGTTTACTCAGAATACAATTTAATGGATGTATAAATGCTACCATTATCAATATTAAGTATTTTGTGAGAAATCATTTAATTAAACTTAGAAAAACTTTCATTTGCATGTATATTTAAAATAGTTTTATTCTTTAAAATAGTCTCAAAAAAAGTTATATACAGTTTCTCTTTGAGATCTACAGCACACAAAAAAATATTTTGAGCGATTTCTAATCATACTGTTCCAACTTTTAAAGTTGGGACCTATCACTAATTAAATATAATACCTTTTTTTTAAAGTTTTTAAAAATCTATTAATATACAATTAAAATATTGTTATTTTTTTTATTATTTCTCACAATTCTGGTCACATTTAAAAAAGTAATTAATTACTCTTGGCACATTTTTTTTAGTTTCAACTTTTCTCGAACTAATATTACGACTTGAAACATAAAATTAGCGACCTATCACCGAGTTAATAAAAATATATAAATTTTAATAGATTAAGCCTGTAGTATAACAATTCCTTGTTTTTATGGACAACCAAAATATTCAACAATGGCCTTGCCAATGGATGGACAAACCTTGAGAGGCAAGATGGCGTGGGTGGCGAAGAATCATATAAAAGAGGATTATCCATCCACTGCCAATTGATTGCCGGACAGGACCAGGAGCCTTGGGATGTCAACAAGATGAAGTAACTCGCAATACAATATATCTGCCTTACCTAATCTGTTTCATAATTATTTTTATTTTAAATATTTAACCCACTGTTCCGCTTCTGTATAAAATATTGTTATCTAAAAACATATCGAATAAATGCACACACAAACCAAAAAGATTGTTGGCTCGCTATCAATTAAATGTTTTATTTCACTTCTTATAAGTCGAATGATTCGACTCGAATCTATCATTTTCTAACTTTGAATTCATCATCAAAAATAAGACATTTTGTATTTGAAATGTTTGCTGTGAAATATTTTTCTAATGGAATCTCGTCATATCATGTTTAGAAATAACCAAGCAGTAAAATGTAGAGAAACACTACCTTACACATTACATAGACGTTGAGTTTCGTTGATTTGTACCTTCAACTAAGCAATTTCTCAACAAACTGGTCAAGTTTAAATTGCAAAAAAAAATTTCAATTGTAAGAAAAACTTTTCGCGATCAATTTAAAAGTTACAGTTATCTGACAGTTATTACCAAAAGATTCCTTGGGTACGCTTTGCTGGAAACCATATTAGCAACTATGGTCTGATTTGGAACACAGCGGATTCTAAAAACAAATTAAACTTTTTCATCAAAATTTTTTTTTTTGATCTCTAGCACCGTTTCTGTTCAAAATCAGACCATAGTCGCTTATATTGTTTTTAGCAAACCGTACCCAAGGAATCTTTTGGTGGAATTTTAATTGTCTAATTCTCACTTTAATATTCAAAATTGTCGATTTCGCGCACTTTTTGTCGATTTACAGCCAAATTCGAAAACGTACTTGCAATATTTTGGTCACCACCCCTTGGGCTTGTTACATTCCAAAAATTACGTTGTTTTGAAATAAGGCGAAGAAAAATAGGACTTTCAAAAACAAATTTTTGCTCGCGGTGAACTCAATTTACGGTTGTCGAACATGCTATAAAAGTCAGAAGAAATGTGTTCCAGAGATTTACGAACTACTATTCGCTAGATTTTTTATAAGGAACAAAGTTATGAGCCTTCGAAAAGCCTTTCCAGCCTACAGAACCCCCTGAAGGGGTACTGGTCGCTGGTTTATGGGGCATTTGGGGGCTTTGAAAATGGTCCAATTGATTGGATGATAACCAAGTCAACTACCCACAAATTATCAAATTTTTTTTTCGAATTTTTTGTGTTTTTTTCGATTTTTTCTAAGTATTTTTTTCAAATGAAGTTCAAAAATAACGTTTGCTGTAATTTAACCACTAAAACGTTGAAATTACACCCTTGACATTAGCCAACTTTCTGATCAGTGTTTTCGTGCTTTCTGTTATACTACTTCGAAAAATCGAACACATTTGTTTTTCGGAAATTTTTTCACGTGACCTTCAAAATTTGTATATTTTGAGTTTGGGGTCGAAATTTGAAAAAAAACGCTTCTTAGGAGTTTCTATTTGTTCTGTGCTAGTGTTTGCTCGAATTTGAGTGGATTCCAAATAATAACCTAGGAGGAGATAGATTTTTGGTGAAAAAATGCTCTCAATCGAAAAAAAATCGATAGTTTCTGCGATTCTAGAAAAGACTGAAGGCATTTTTGAGAAAAAACGCTACTAGAGAAAGTTTATTAAGTCATACGAGATATGGTTATAATTTGAGCTGCTTTCTAATAAACCCGGAGGAGATAGATTTGAAATTTGGTCGGGACACCTTGTACTGGTAACGTATCTCAGAGTGATCGGAAAAAAACGTCATTGACCATGGTTTGACAAGATTAAGGCTAGATCTACAACATGGCTGATCTAATTGTCCAATTATTTCTCGGTTAGGCTGATTTCTCATCCGGAAAATCAATTCCAGCGACCCAGTACCCCCCCATTTTAAGGGTGATGTGTGTGAGATTTTGATAGTTTACGAAGCTATTTTTCGATATGACTGCAGAGCTGATATCCCTAAAATTAGCATCTTAAGAACACTATCACGGTGATTTGTCACTTAACAGTATCCGATACATCCCACCTGACGCTTTTTAAAAGCCTCCTAGAAAAACACTCAATACGCATTTTCTCCTTCAATTTTCACCATTTTTTATTATTTTTTTGTGTTCAGGCTCCAGAAAAGCCTTAACATAATGCAAAAAGCGCCCTTTCCTCGAAATTTTGCTTTTGGCGGCCGAAAACGAAAACATAATTATTGATTAATTTATGATATTTTATTGAAAGTGCGCTATTTTCTTTTCTTTGACGCTACCAAAGTTAAAATTGCACCAAATCCTTAAAAGTGTTTGAAATTGCGAAAAAAAATTTTTTGAAGCAGTTTGTCAAATTTTTTTTTGGTTTCTCTATTTTGTCAAAATTCAAAATAAAAATGAAAAGTTTACATGGACCCCAAGAGACGCCAAATCAAAATTTCAAAAAACTCTGATTTTTCAAACAAGGCCTGTGCTTTCAGATGCAGTATGAGACAGAACTATATCTCCTGAACTGGTGGAGGAGATAGCTTTTGCCTGAGCCTCCCAAACTGACCAATTCAAAGATTAAGGCAAAAAATGAAGAGTTGACATGACCCCCAAGAGACCCAAAATCAAAATTTCAAAAAAACTCTTCCATGTTTTGTTCAGCAAAGCCTGTGTTTTCAGATGCAGTATGAGACAAAACTGTATCTTCTAAACTGGTGGAGGAGATAGCTTTTGCCTGAGCCTCCCAAACTGACCAATTCAAAAATTTTACTTTTTGTTATTTCGGTTTTTTCCGCCAAAAGCAAAATTCCGAGTAAATGACAATAATACATCATGTATGAGGCTTTTTTGGAGCCTGACAAAAAAATAATGAAAAACGGTGAAATTGACGGAGAAAATACGTTTTTAGCAATTTTTTAGCAGGCTTTTTAAAAGCGTAGGTGTCGGCGTAGGTGGAATTGTATCAGATTACTGTTAAATTACAATTCGCCGTGAAGAGTTGTTCTTCAAGGTGCACAAGTTTTTGGGATATCTTCTCTGCTAGTTTATCCAAAAAATAGCTTCGTAAACTGTCAAAATCAGCGACACCCACACCCTTAAGGTCTGAATGAAGTAAAATGGTCACCGAAATTTCTTGAATTACGTTCTGGTGAAAAAATTTTAACCCGCGTTTGTTTTTTGAACTACTGGGCACTTTCGGACAAATTAAGCTGGCCGCACGGCCCCCAGGGGAGTACCCTTGTATAATAATCGAAAAAGAGAAAATACATTTTAGAGTCATAAAGGGATAAAGGGATCACCAGCTTTTTCAAGCACTTTGACCAACGTGTACTCGAATTATCTTTTTGAAGCTCAACCCTTATTTTAATCCCTGATCCTATTTTGTTATATTGAATGTCATTTGCGAAATTCATAGATTACAAAAATCCTATAAATAGAATTGTAATTTTGTAGTTATCATCATTATCAAATAGTAAAAATCATGAAATTATTTAAATATTCTCAGTTGTTTTTGGCAGTAACAGCCGCAAAAAGACGAGATGAAAGACGAGGTAAGAAAACCACTTTTCATCAAAAATTGAAAAAAAAAATTATCTAAGGAAAATTATGAAAATTAAATTTATTTTCTTATCAAAATTTGAAGGTCATAAAAAATGTAATGAAATCGTAATTTCACTCTCACTCAGAAACTAAAGTAGATACGAGGTTAAAACTTTCAAAAATGAATTTACAGAGATAGATTTACTATAGATTCTGGTTATTAGATAATTTGGAGCAAAAAAATATTTTACTACTTCGTAAAAGGGCACCTGTTACGTAACAAGGTGGACTATAAATTTTTTTTTCTGACAAGTTAAAAAGTGTTTAAACGAAGTATTCTACATGTCACTTGAAAATCTGACAATAATTGACGGAGAAGATCGAGTTTTAAAAATTGACTGAAAAAGCATATTTTTGGCGCTCAAGAGCACTCTAGGGCAAAATTCCCAAATTTATCCCAACATATTATTGACATTCTGGTTTTACCACAAGTGTAAGAGTTAAATTTAATTTCACTTTATATTGAAGAATATTAATTTTGAAAAATCGTCATTTTCTCAACCTTTCATACTCTATAGCGCCACTCCAACATTATAAAAATTGTTTACGATTGTCAATTATGACGAGCAATTGTCTAAGCTTTTCAAAACCGTTAATAATGTAACTCTATCATCTCTAGTTTTTCAACAATTAAGTTCCAAAGTCAAAAATGACCAAAATTTCTGACCCTGACCACCCCCTTAATCGATTTTTAATTCAAAAAAAATATAAGGATTTTCTAACACAGAAACAATACAATTTAAAAAGTATGAAGAATGATTTAAAACAATTGTTTTTTCAAATTAATATCGTATTATAACTTGTAATATATTAAATGTTTCTAAAACGACTTCTCAGAAGTCACTTCTGATGTATACGAATTGAAAAACGTAAATTTCCGAATATACGTGATTGGTTTTATCGTTTCGAAATTTTAATATCATTTATAATCAAAATTATTCTATTGAAATTATTAAATTATAATATTTTTGAATTAATATGAATAAGTAATATTTTTAAACTTACAATAAATTTGGCAATACAGTTTATTAATTTACTGGTATTTATCAATTACTATCATTTTTATACATTCGAGTGAACTCACACTGAGTTTTAGATTCAACGGGCAAATGTTAACTTTTCGCGGCACATCTGCCTCATTTTTAACCATATCCCAAAATCCCGGGCGTTTGCCTTGCACCGAACCAACGCATAAGATGCTTACTTTTATTTTTTTCTGATTGTATGGTTTTTATTTTTGTGAAATTTGATTTAAAGTATATCGACACTTTTAAAATATTTAGAACATAATTCGATTTTGATAATAGTCATGAATTACCCCTCGTGAATTGAAGATGAAGCAAAAAAATTTTAGAATTATATTTTATTGGATTTATTTCAAAAATATAGACAATCTGGAATAAACTGGTGATATTTGTATCTCCGTCAAGAAAGTATTTTTTCAGAATTTGAAAATAGATTGTCTTGGTTTTTAGCAATTCAATCAAAATTTATGGATTTCAGAAATTTAAAATTCCGTTTTCTGAACGAAAAAACTCAAAAATTAATGTTTTGATAGTAAAAGCTCTCCGGAAACTCATCAGCTATAATAAAAGAGTTTACATATTTGTAACTTAAAAATTTAGGGAGGAGCAGAATCGGCGAAAAATTCTTAAAAAAAACTCGAAAAAACAATTTTTGAGTCTCACAATGTATTTGACCTAAAAAACCACAAAATATTTTTTCATGATGGTTACTCCCTTTAGCTTTATTTCATATGTATTTTGTTCACTTAAGTACTGCAGGAGTTTTTTGAAACAATATAAAACTACAAGTCAAGCACTCCGCTGTATCCCAAATTTCAAAATATCTATTACCGATTTAAGATATTTGAGGCATTTATAGCTTAGCCAAAAATGATTGAAAAAACAACAGAATGTAAACGCTCTTATTTCTCAAAAAAATACCATGGGAACAAAATTTTTTTTAAAGTGATTTTCTTGATTGTGAAATATGATATAAAAAAAAGTCCTCGAAATGCTTTCAAGATTGATTTTAATCGACTTCATTAGGTGTGGCCTCTTGTGAAGCTCGGCCTGGAGATGGTTTTGCAAACGACTGCTGTGAAGGTGTCGATCTCAACTGTTTTGGTTGTAATGAAGAATTACTGGACGGAGGACTCGTAAGTATACGCTGTGCAGGATTAAGGGTGATCGCTGTCTAAAAAAATACGGGTGGAAATAGAAATTTAAAAATTGTGCGGCATATAATATTATGCAGCATATCAGATTTTTGCATCTCATTTTAGTATTTGCTTTGCTCACCTCCGCCAATCAAAACTTTTGAATTTAAAAACACCCAGGTGGTTGACAAATTTAAATTTTTATTGATCAATAAACAGTGTCAATTAGTTTTGAGCAAAAAAACAAGATCACACGCAAAAATGTGACATGCTGTAACGAAATTTTTGACCGCAAAAATAATAAATGCAATTATTTGCTATGCATATCAAATTTATGAAAATACTGTTGATTGTAAATAAATATATTGCCAATTTCAGTCGTTTACATTTATCATTCAATTATGTTATGAAATGCAAAATCATTTTTGCTGTATAAACCTTTCTGACAAAATTGTCGATCAGCCCGCTTTTTCACTTTTTTCGCTTTAGTAATCAGTTTGGCTCTCCATCGGAAAGTTCCAAGGGATACTATAAGGCTCGAAATTCTGATTCTTTAGTTTATCATAAAGTTTTATTTGAACAATTTGTATCCGGTTAGCGCTTGACCATAGAAGTGAAAAAAATAACTTATTTTTTAACAAATTTCGTGGAGCTTTTGAGATGAGTCGTTTGATAGATCTATTTTCATTCTTATAAAATCAAGACGTTGAACATTTAGTAAGAGTCGTTTGAGACTGCTGGGCTACGACTCGTTAGTAACGAGTAGTTTCTTAATTTTATATTAAAATTAAACTATGAAAGTCCGTATCTACTCGTTACTAACGAGTGGTTACCCAGATGTTATAAACAAATTCATAAAATTTTCTTGAAAATATTGACTTTTGCGATATAGAAATCGATATTTACCATCAAAACTTGATCGATTGAATTTGGAAAGTCAGTCACATAAGGTCAGGTTTTTATGTTTAAAATAGCAAGTTTATCTATCATGAATATAAAGAAAAAATAGACCGGAAGTGAAAATCGCAAAACAAAATATTCTAAGATCAAATTAAAAGTACCCTCAATCACGCGAAATTTTTTTTTTTATATATTTCGTGATCTGAATAAGCAATTGCTCTTTTCTGTTCTCTAAGTGATTTAAAAAATAAAAACCGCTACTGTAAAAATTTTCAACATATATTTTCAACATTATTTGGAATGACATGTGTAAAGTTTTATCAAAATTTATTTCATGCAATAAATTTTTCGCTAATTTCAACGCGCTTGATTTGACGGCAGACTTTCAACGCTTGGTTTCGCTCTTTTTTTATTATTTAATTCGCCTTTGTGAAATATTGCGTTTGAATATATGGTTTTCGCGGCGGTAGAAATAATGCCCTCACTGTTGTTATCGGAAATAGGATTTGCCCATTGAATAAACTATCTGATGCAATTTGTGGGTTTTTAAAATGTGTGGTAACATTTCTGGTAGTGTTAACACTAATCAAGTTATTGAAAAATTCAAACATTTTATTACAATAAAATATAAATCGTGCGTACCAAAACCAGGCTTCTAGAGAAAACATAACGTTGAATCTATTACAAGATCTCCTTGTGCTCACGTGTCCAATCTACGCGATGCAAAACTTGTCGGATTCGATAGCGTTTTATAATATCACGTGATAAATTTGAGTGTGGTTCCCAATATTAGTATTGTACGACAGAAAACTTTCATTTAAAGTTTAAACATTTTTAAAATTCTGGAAAAATTTAGACTGTTTTGAAATTATTTTATCTTATAATTTTATCATTCCTTATCGACTTGGTCAATATTTTCAAAAATAGGCGTCACTTTTGAGACTATAGAACTTAACTAAAACAAGACGATCCCGTGCAAAAAAAACAAGAAAATTAAACCGCAATAACAAGCGAAAACCATATATTTTAGAATTCACAGGTTATTGAAACAATACAGCCTTAGTTTTCTCCTTTAAAACTTCTTATGTTTTGCACAAATAAACCAATCAGCGATTGAAATTTTCCAAATAAACCAATCAGCATCAGTTATTTCAACGAAATTAAAAACATGCAGTGAACGAGACAACTAAGGCTGCAATATTATTTCTTTCAAATTCTACTGGATGAATTTTTAATTTTGACATAAATTAAGGCATGCAAAGATCAACCAAAAAGAGACATTTTTAACGAAATTGATACCCGAGATTGCTACTGTGATTCTTCTTGTATTTTGTTTGATGATTGCTGTAATGATCACAAGGCTATTTGTGCCCGATTATACACTGGCGATGTAGAAACCACAAAAGCAGTGATTACCACAAAAAAAACCACAACACCTCAACCGACCACAAAGGCAACCACAAAGGCAACCACAAAGGCAACCACAAAGGCAACCACAAAAGCAACCACAAAGGCAACCACAAAATCAACCACGAAAGCGACCACGAAATCAACTACCGAAGAAACCACGAAAGCAACCACAAAGAAACCTAAAACTACAACAACTGAGCCTGAAAAAACAATTGCAAAAACAACTAAGGGATGGTGCGAGCTTTATAAATCGTAAATTCGTGATTTACGACTCATTTTAAGTATTCAAAGTCCCCTTTTTATTTTAATATTTTAATTTAGTATGTATTTTTTTGGTCCAAATCTACGCTTTTTGCTGAAAGTTACCTCAGCCAATCAAATTGTTTGGATTTTCAAATAATGTTTCAAAATTGGTGATGATTGCTGACTTATAATCATCGTCCGTCTGTTTTCAGCAAAAAGCGTAGATTTAGTCCAAAATCATACAAACTGTTTATAAAATACGAACTAATAACTTCTTCCCAGAGGTTTTTTTGCATTCTATTCGACTCATGTAGATTTAAATTTTGCAAATATTTTCATAGTTATCCGTTTATTAAACTTTACAGAATTGTAGCTTGCGAATTAAAATTAACATCACTAAAAAGAAACCAGATACAACTAAGCCAGCTCAAACTGATCCCGTTGTTACTACTGACGACAACAATACTGAAATTCAGAACAAAAATTGTCCAGCTAAACGATTTGGTCGTAAAACCGTGAACATAGGTAACTTAAATTACGATTTGGTACCTTCTTGGGTTAAAGTTTCCGAAACGCTCCAAATTTTCACCATCGAATGTGTTTTGGACGGAAAAACTGACAATGTTTTTGATTTTGAAATTGACCCAACAACTCGGTTTGTTCGAAATTTTTGCAGAAAAAATAGATCGGTAAAATGTGGAAAAGATGAGGAGGATAAAGAGCCAACAAGTATGACTAATGAACAGGGAGACTGTGCTTGTCAAGCTAATAAAATAGTTAAAGACATCGAAAACAACAGCAAAAATCCACTGCAAATTAATGCCAAATGTCACGAGGACAGATTCAAAATTTTGAATTATTTCGAATTTAAATTGTTATTTTTATAAACAATTTTGTATTTGAAAATAATTTTAGAAAAATTCTTAATTAATTTTTTGATTTAATTAACGATCAGTTTGTCATGGATCGCCCCGTAACTCAATTTGAATAAAATACTAAATTTGAATTCAGCTTTTCCTAAGGTCGTAAAAAAGGTTTGGACTTATTCTTGGAATCGTCGCGAGCGTTTTAATTATTCACAATTAAAATTCTTGTTTTTTTTTATTTTTAAACAAAATTACATCTGATTTGAAATAACTTATAAAATTTAGATAAATTTTTCGTTTTTTTTTGTATTATTTTTATAATTCGGGAAAATAATAAGTTAGAGACGATATCAATTCCTGAATATTTTCAAGTTCAAAAATTACAAAATGACGTGTTTTCATTTCCAGTTCCTTAATAATACTTTAGAAGCAAAATTTTTTTAGAAAAATTCCGAATTTATACTTTTTTTAAACATTCAATTTTTTGATCAGAATAAATTTTGAACTTTTCTACAGAGTGATGTTGGTCGAAAAGAGATCAAAGAAAAATGGAACATTTATTGCAACGGTAAATTACAAAAAGAAATCAAGGTCCGAAACTGCGAGGTCCGAAAGGAAAGATTAGATTGTGGAACCAAAGACGAAGAAGACGCTGGATGTAATATGACCGAAAGCAATATGTTGAATTTTGTTAATTTTGACAAAAAAACTGGAAAATCTAAAATATCAAAAAATATCAAGGGAAAATGTATCACAATGTCCAAAAGATTTGATACTTGGACTATTTATTGCGATTCTAACAAAAATGGAAAACTTGATAAAAATGAAAATGAAGTTTCATATAAATTCAGAGCTAATGCGAAGAAAGCTAAAAAAGCTAAAATGGAACTAGAATGCCAATAATTCAATACAAAAATTTACGAAAAATTCATTATGAAAAAAACAATGAATAATAAATTTCTAGTGTTATTAATTTGAACCTGCTGTCTAAGTCATTCAATTGCAATCGGCTTTTATTAAGTGTCGATTTTGAATACATCATTTGTATACCCACTTTATATCTTTTGTAAAATAACTTCGAAAATAAACGCATTTAAAATTATATAATTCAGTTTTCATTTAAAAGTTTTCCTGGCCATTTTTTCTCCTATTAGTTTCACCGACTATAGTATATTTTAATTTTTTTCAAAATAATGCAATTTGACCGATTTCGATCTCAAATGCAAGATGAAAATGAACTTATTTGACCTAGTGTTACAAGATACGCGGATTAGAAATAAAAGGCCATAATACGGTCTATACCTGGGATTTATAGAGGTTCCTTTAGGCAGCCTATCTTTTGTATGAATT
This sequence comes from Oikopleura vanhoeffeni, assembly GCA_004367855.1. Lineage (NCBI taxonomy): Eukaryota > Metazoa > Chordata > Appendicularia > Copelata > Oikopleuridae > Oikopleura > Oikopleura vanhoeffeni. The sequence continues at coordinate 110,818 of SCLH01000216.1, forward strand.
ACTCTATTGGACTGGATTTTACAATTCTTTGATCTGCCACGTGGATGCTTGTTGTTATATTAAATTAAAGAAAAAATCTAAAATCGGGATTTTTTCATTAAAATTTGAAATAAGCTTATTTTGAGTAAATAGGTTAACGTAAATAGGGCAAGTGGTTCCTATTTTACTAAAAGAGTAGAGGTCTGATTTTATGATTTTTGAACTCAACCTGGCTTTTTTAGTCATACCCAAACTCAAAAAACGTAAAAAAATTACCATAATTTTCGAAAAAATATATTTTTCTGCCCTCTAGCGCTCGAACGGCAAATATTTGGTTATATTTTTTAATATTTTTTGGCATTTTCGGGCTGTAGAAAACCTTAAATTTTTTCCAAAAAGTATTTGATTCGTGTGCTTCAGAGCCCGATTTAGATCCGAGAAAAAGAAAACTTGAAAAAACTTTCTGGACGACGAAAATTTGAAAGTTTTTCCGAAAGAATATTTTTCTCAAAAAAGGCCTAATTTATTTTGAGAGAATTTTTAAGAGTTGTGTCATTAAGAATTTCAAATCTGAAAAAACGCAAAATTTCATTCAAAATTTCAGGGCAGTCTAAATTCGTTCTTTGGTTTTTTGTATTCTTTTTCCAACTCTTACACCTTGAACTATTTCAAGGCAAGCTGTAGGGATTCCATCGATTAAAAGTTGTCTTTGATGATACAGCGCCGATATTGTTCATTATCGCGCTCGATCAGATTATCTATAATATCGAGTGCGCCCCAAGCGGAACATCAGGATCCAAATTTTGATTCATTTTAAAAAATGTTTAATTTATCATTTGAGCAGCTTGCCAATATTTTCTTTTTTCTTATATTTCTGGGAAAGTAGTGAAAAGAGAGGGAATCGTCTTCACGAGTGTGGAAAAGTCTGCTATTGTCACGCTGGCCATAAGTTACATCTTCCAATATGGGAGTTTGAAAACTCCCACCAATTAATGTCTCATCCGCCAAATGCGGGATATTTAAAGGTTCCATTTTTTTTGTACTTTTGAAATAATAATTTTGCCTTATATACCAAAAAATTGCTCAAGAACCTCCTAGAGGAAATTTCAGTAATAAAAATTTCGAATTTAGCTGAATAAATATCAGCATATGTTAAGTTTTGTGTACAAAATCCCCCATGAAGCATAATTGTTACGAAAACGATCTCCCAGGGATTTTCCCGGAAATGATTCACCTTAATTGAAGCCAGATGCGGTTAAATAAGCCCCGAGTAAATCACTGCTTTGCTCTCGCACAAAAAATCCCTCGCCTCGCCCCCCCCTGGTGCTCAAATTTATTTTCGAGCGAAAAGTAAAAACCGAGTAAAGTTGCCCGCATCCGCCGATTTAGATCCGAAAAGAAACTTGAAAAAACTTTCTGGACGGACGAAAATTTGAAAGTTTTTCCGAAAGAATATTTTTCTCAAAAAAGGCCTAGTTTACCTAATCAGTTTCACAAGAATTTGTTTTGCGAATCGCAATTTGCGATGTGAAAATATACTTCTTGGAGCTAAATNCTTTATTTTTATCTCATTATTTTATCATTCCTTATCGATTGGTCCAATATTTTCAAAAATAGGCGTCACTTTTGAGACTATAGAACTTAACTAAAACAAACGATCCGGGTGCAAAAAAAACAAGAAAATTTTAAAACCGCAATAAACAGGCGAAACCATATATTTTTAAATTTAAGGTATTGAAACCAATACAGCCTTAGTTTTCTTCCTTTTAAAACTTTTTTTATGTTTTGCACAAATAACCAATCAGCCGATTGAAATTTTCAAATAACCAATCAGCAATCAGTTATTTTCAACGGAATTTAAAAAATGCAAGTAACGAGACAACTAGGCTGCAATATATTTCTTTCAATTCTACTGGATGAATTTTCAATTTTGACATAAATTAAGCAGCAAGATCAACCAAAAAGAGACATTTTTAACGAAATTGATACCCGAGATTGCTACTGTGATTCTTCTTGTAATTTTTTTGATGATTGCTGTAATGTCACAAGTTCTATTGGTGCCCGATTACTACACTGACCGATTTAGAACCACAAAAGCAGTGCATTTACCACAAAAAAACCACAACACCTCAACCGACCACAAAGGCAACCCACAAAGGCAACCACAAGGCAACCACAAAGCAAACCACCAGGCAACCACAAAAGCAACCCACAAAGGCAACCACGAAATCAACCACGGAAAGCGACCACAAAATCAAACTACCGAAGAAAAACCACAAGCCAACCCACAAAAGAAACCTAAAATACAACAAACTGAGCCAGAAGAAACAATTGCAAAAACAACTAAGGATGGTTGCGGAGCTTTTAAATCGTAAATTTCGTGGATTTACGACTCATTTTATATTCAAACAGTCCCCTTTTTATGTTAATTTATTTTAATTTAGTATGTATTTTTTTGGTCCAAATCTACGCTTTTTGTCTGAAAGTTACCTCAGGCCAATCAAATTTGGTTTGGATTTTCAAATTCATGGGCTGTTCAAAATTGGTGATGATTTGCTGACTTATAATCATACGTCCGTTCTGTTTTCAGCAAAAAGCGTAGATTTAGTTTCCAAAATCATACAAACTGTTTATTTAAAATACGACTAATTAACTTCTTCTCAGAGGTTTTTTTTGGCATTCTATTCGACTCATGTAGATTTAAATTTTGCAAATATTTTCCAAAGTTATCCGTTTATTAAAACTTTACAAAATTGTAGCTTGCGAATTAAATAACATCACTAAAAAAGAAACCAGATACACTAAGCCAGCTCCAAACGATCCCGTTGTTTACTACTTGACGACAACAATACTGAAATCAGACAAAAATTGTTCCAGCTAAGATTGGTCAGTAAACCGTGAACATATGGTAACTTAAATTACGATTTGGTACCCTTCTTGGGTTTAAAGTTTCCGAAACCGCTCCAAATTTATAACACCATGAATGTGTTTTGGACGGAAAAACTGACAATGTTTTTGATTTTGAAATTGACCCAAACCAACTTCGGTTGTTTCGAAAATTTTGCAGAAACAAATTAGATCGGTTAAAATGTGAAGAAGATGACCGAGCGATAAACGAGCCAACTAGTTATGGACTACATGAACAGGGAACTGTGCTTGCTCAAGCTAATTAAAATAGGTTAAAAGACATCGTAAAACAACCAGCGAAAAATTCCACTGCAAATCATTAAAATTGTCCAAACTGTCACGAGGACAGATTCAAAATTTTGAATTTATTTCGATATTTAAATTGTTTATTTTTCATAAACAATTTGTATTTTGAAAATAATTTAGAAAAATTCTTAATTAATTTTTTGATTTAATTAACGATCAGTTTGTCATGGATCGCCCGCTAGCTCAATTTGAATTAAAAATACTAAATTTGGAATTCAGCTTTTCCTAAGGTCGTAAAAAAGGTTTGGACTTATTCTTGGAATCGTCGCGAGCGTTTTAAATTATTCACAATTTAAAATTCTGTTTTTTTTTTATTTTTAAACAAATTACAATCTGATTTGAAATTAACTTATACAAATTTAGATAAATTTTTCGTTTTTTTTTGTATTATTTTATAATTCGGAAAAATAATAAGTGAGAGACGAATTATCACATTCCTGAATATTTTTCAAGTTCAAAATTACAAATGACGTGTTTTCATTTCCATTTCCTTAATAATACTTTGAAGCAAAATTTTTTAGAAAAATTCCGATTTATACTTTTTTTAAACATTTCAATTTTTTGTCAGAATAACATTTTTGAACTTTTCTACAGAGTGATGTTGGTCGAAAAGAGATCAAAGAAAAAATGGACATTTATATGCCAACGGTAAATTACAAAAAGAAATCAAGGTCCGGAAAACTGCGAGGTCCGAAAGGAAAGATTCAGATTGTGGAACCAAAGACGAAGAAGACGCTGGAGTATATGACCGAAAGCAATATGTTGAATTTTTGTTAATTTGACAAAAAAACTGGGAAAATCTAAAAATATCAAAAAATATCAAGGGAAATGTATCACAATGTCCAAAAGATTTGATACTTGGACTAATTTATGTGCGATTCTAACAAAATGGAAACTTGATAAAAAATGAAAATGAAGTTTTCATATAAATTCAGAGCTTAATGCGAAGGGAAAGCTAAAAAAGCTAAAATGAACTTAGGAATGCCAATAATTCAATACAAAAATTTACGAAAAATTCATTATGAAAAAAACATGAATAATAAATTTCTAGTGTTATTTATTTGAACCTGCTGTGTCTAAGTTATTCATTGCAATCGGCTTTTATTACAGTGTCGATTTTGAATACAATATTTGTATACCCACTTTTATATCTTTTGTAAATAAACTTCGGCAAAAATAAACGCATTTAAAATTATATATAATTCAGTTTTTATTTAAAAGTTTTCCTGGCCATTTTTTTTCTCCTATTTAGTTTCACGACTATAGTATATTTTTATTTTTTCAAAATAATGCAATTTGACCGATTTTCGATCTAAAATGCAAGATGAAACTGAACTTATTTGATCTAGTTTACAAGATACGCGGATTAAAAATAAAGGCCAAAATACGGTCTATACCTGGGATTTATAGAGGTTCCTTTAGGCAGCCTATCTTTTGTATGAATTACTCTATTGGACTGGATTTTACAATTCTTTGATCTGCCACGTGGATGCTTGTTGTTATATTAAATTAAAGAAAAAATCTAAAATCGGGATTTTTTCATTAAAATTTGAAATAAGCTTATTTTGAGTAAATAGGTTAACGTAAATAGGGCAAGTGGTTCCTATTTTACTAAAAGAGTAGAGGTCTGATTTTATGATTTTTGAACTCAACCTGGCTTTTTTAGTCATACCCAAACTCAAAAAACGTAAAAAAATTACCATAATTTTCGAAAAAATATATTTTTCTGCCCTCTAGCGCTCGAACGGCAAATATTTGGTTATATTTTTTAATATTTTTTGGCATTTTCGGGCTGTAGAAAACCTTAAATTTTTTCCAAAAAGTAACTGATATCGTGTGCTTCAGCATGCCCGATTTAGATCCGAAAAAGAAAACTTGAAAAAACTTTCTGGACGGACGAAAATTTGATAGTTTTTCCGAAAGAATATTTTTCCAAAAAAGGCCTAGTTTATTTTTGATGAGATTTTTAAGGTTTTGTCATTAAGAATTTCAAATCTTGAAAAAACGCAAAATTCATTTCAAATTTAGTGGCAGTCTAAATTCGTTCTTTGGTTTTTTGTATTCTTTTTTCCAATTCTACACCTTGAAGTTATTTTCAAAGCAAGCTGTAGGGGATTCCATCGAATAAAGTTTTCTTTTGATTGATCCAGCGCCATATTGTTCATTTATCGCGCTCGATCAGATTATCTCTCTCTCGAGTGCGCCCCAGCGGAACATCAGGATCCAAAATTTTGATTCATTTTAAAACAATGTTTAATTTATCATTTGAGCAGCTTGCCAATATTTCTTTTTCTTATATTCGGGGGAAAGTACGTGGAAAGGAGGGATCGTCTTCCACGAAAGTGTGGAAAAGTCTGCTATTTGTCACGCTGGCCATAAGTTACATCTTCCAATATGGGAGTTTGAAAAACTCCCACCAATTTAATGTCTCATCCGCAAATTGCGGGATATTAAAGGTTCCTTTTTTTTTTGTACTTTTGAAAATAAATATTTTTGCCTTATATACCAAAAAATTGCTCAAGAACTTCCTTAGAGGAAATTTCAGTAATAAAAAATTTCGAATTTAGCTTGAATAAATATCAGGCATATGTTAAGTTTTGTGCTACAAAATCCCCCATGAAGATAAGTGTACGGAAAACGATCTCCCAGGGATTTTCCCGGAAATGATTCACCTTAATTGAAGCCAGATGCGGTTAAATAAGCCCCGAGTAAATCACTGCTTTGCTCTCGCACAAAAAATCCCTCGCCTCGCCCCCCCCTGGTGCTCAAATTTATTTTCGAGCGAAAAGTAAAAACCGAGTAAAGTTGCCCGCATCCGCCGATTTAGATCCGAAAAGAAACTTGAAAAAACTTTCTGGACGGACGAAAATTTGAAAGTTTTTCCGAAAGAATATTTTTCTCAAAAAAGGCCTAGTTTACCTAATCAGTTTCACAAGAATTTGTTTTGCGAATCGCAATTTGCGATGTGAAAATATACTTCTTGGAGCTAAATCGCGCTCTGAAATACATGAATCGAATAATTTTCGGACAAATAAGGTTTTCTTGACCGAAAATACCAAAATAGTGATTTTTTGCAGTTTTCGTTTTCTGCCGTTTTGCTGCCAACCCGAGTATTTTGTGTACAACAGATATTTTTATATGAATCTATTAATTATCACACAATTCACCAATTATACAGAAAAAATATGTAACCTCTATTTAGTCGGATCCGTCTATCAAATTATAGGAAAATTAACTTTTAAACAAATCTTGTCATCCACAACATATCCTAGACTGTCTATCATCTTCGAAAGCAATGACAAAATCGGATTCAACAACAATGCGTAAATCACGTAAAATGACTAAAAATAAACTTTATTCCGCTAAGCAGATATTGAATTAAGGTCATTACAATATGTCGTGACCGAAATCGAAGATGATATCGGGCAATACTTAGTTGAATTTTGGTCATTGGAGGATCAGCTTTAATCCATAGATAGCGTGTCCACCATTAATATCGACTTATTAACATCGAATTATGAAAAAAAAAATTTGTTTGTCACCTGATCAAAATATAGCGAAAATATTTTCACCACTAGACGCGCAATAAATTTGGCACAGATCAGTATATCCCTTTAACACCTTTCGCTGGATCTGAGAGATGTAGGCTGAAAAGCGGCTAGGGAGCCAATCCGGACACTCCTCAGACCCCTCCTAGCCACTCATGAGGCCGCTTTTCAGCCCACATCTCTCAGATCCAGCGAAAGGTGTTAAAGGGATATGTGCCCAATCTAACCTAAGTGGTCGATTTCGGCCGAAAATCGTTTGGTGGACACGCTAACCATGGATGTATTAGTGAACATTATTTCGATCAGAAATTGAATCGCACATGCAATATGTGACATATCCCTTTATCACTTTTTGGTTAGAATGCGTAGCCACTACTCCTTTTAACGTTGTGGCTACGCATTCTAACCAAACAGTGATAAAGGGATATGTCACATTATCAATGTGAATCCCACGTCGTACTAACTACGAAGTTTAAATTTTCAAATCTTGTGCCGACCCCTTGGTGCCATAAACTCGGCAGTCAACATAGCTTCTTTAAGTTAAAAACCTACTTACTCGAAATTACCCTGAAAAGTTAAAAAATGTTCCATAATTTTTTTTTCGGACCACATTGTGATAAAAAATGAAAATAAAGTTTATTTTTCTCTTAATCGCCTAAATGTTTTATTGGTCAGTTGTTTTTATGTACAAATTTAAAAATAGAAAATTTGGACTTTTTCAAAAACAGAATAAGTAAAATAAAGGCGGTCTATTGCCTATATTTCGGGTTAATGATTTTTTATCGAAGTAGACGAAATTTTCGATTTTCTCTTAAAACCTCATCAGATTATCATGATATCAGTCCCAAAAGTTGCCAGATAAATTTTAATTTTTAAGTTCTTATTTACTTAGAGAAATACTAATTTTTGCATTTTGTGAGTATAATTTTTTTTACAGGTTGTATTTCAGATTTTTAGGTGTTTTGCCGTCTAACTGATTTTTACGTTGATTTTTACTTGAATATTAATAGGATTATTCAGTTAGACGGCAAAGTGCCTAAAAATCTAAAATACAACTTGTATAACAAAACCATCCTAAACCCTTTTTTTTCTGATACCAAATAAAATTTTGTATTGATCATTCTTATATTTCAATATTTAAGGCAAAATTACTCAACGCAGTTATTTAAAAACATTTTATAATGAAAGTTTTTTTGTCATTTTGCTCATTTATAATTGTTTATCATCAAAATTATTTTTTTTGGATCCGTAACGCGTAACAGAAACTTTATGGCTCATTTAACTTGTGCTTCTTTATTCGCGCTTTCATTTTCTGCGGCTTACTCTTTGCGCATATTCATAAATGTCTGCGCTTTTTGCACTTCATCTCTTAAAATCGTGCTTTTTGCACCTTAAAAAATGTCATTACCAATATTCAGCGTCTTAAATAATATATTTTTCCTGTTACCACAAAATCTTGAGCTTTATCTATTATTTGTTCTGAGTTAGGTTTTATTAATATTAGGATTGTTAACAAATGTCTTAATTTTTTGTGAGCTCGGAAAATTAGGAATCCAGGATTCCGAATCCTATATGATTCATATTGTTAAAAATAAAACTGAAAACCCTACGACACATTTAATTTTAAAGTTCTAAAATTGATAATTCTGCGCCTTTAGTCTGTTTGAACAAAATGGGTCCCAAAATGGCTCTTCTGCGTGAAAGAGTTGAATGGGGAAAGTTGCATTGTTTTTCCTTGGTGACTGCAGCTGTTAGGACTGAACTTTATTTTTGAAAAGATTGGTTGGGCTTAATTAAAAGAAATCTTTTTCACAGTGTATATTTTTCAGTTTAACTGTTCTGCTGCTCAGAAAAATACGGCATCAACGAAAAGTTTGAACTTCAGCCGCTCAAGAAATTAAAGAAATCGTCACAGAAATTAATATTTTTTAGCTAGCTATAATTTGCTATAGACTACAGCCTTTAGTAAATAAACCACAAAATACTTCCTGTTCATGAATAAATAGTGTATATATTTTCCATTTAAGTATAAAAGTACTCATGGATCGAATAAGTGAGAAAAATACTTCAGAAGAATCAGAGATTGGATCTTCGATATGCTCATTTGATTCTGTTGACGGATTTTGGGTAGAACCAAACTCAGGACTTGACACAAGGAACATGATGTACAGTCATTAACAAACTTTTAATCAGCATTTACAAGATTGAAAAACTATTTTTATAAATTTCATCACATTATCTCGATTTATTATTATTTTTTGTAAATTATGAAAACTCTATATTCTACACGTTCATGTTTTTAAAACTTATCAGTCTGTTAATACTTTGAAACTGATTAAATTCAAAACATCGATTCACTCGTGTACTCATCATTTCAAAACAACCTTTTTCTCAGATTAGTGTCAATCGGCACTAACTCATTTTAAAAAATCACATTTAGTTTGCCCATCATGTCACGAAATTATAATCAATTAATAATGCTGGAAAACTGTTAAATCGGTATAGTGTGCGGCAAAATCTCGCTCAATTTTTATTGATTCTAGTTTCATGGACATAAATTACCCGGAATTATTATTATTCTTTAAGTTTAAGAGTTAAACGGTCTCAAATTTATTCTGGTTCATGAAGCTAAATTGATGAGAGGTTAAATTTGACATGTAAAAACTTTTTATATAATACTTTTGGATTGTATCATCAAATATTAAATTTATCGCTTGCAGATAAAAATAGAATTTCAAGTCTTTGTAGAGAAAAATGTTTAAAATGTCCAAAAATTATGTTTTTCAAGTTGAAAAACTCATTTTATTTGTTCACTCTTACGATTTCGACTTAACGAAATGGCTATAATTCCCTGACTAGACAAGTTAGCGAAATAATTTCTTAATCAAAAGTTAGACAATTGTAAAAAACTTAAGCAATATCAATTTCATAAAATTTCTGTGTATTTTCGTACGAGAACAGTAGCGGTAAATGACCACTCAGTGCCAATTGGCACTGTCTGAGTACTAGGGTTAAATATAATCTATAATCTAAAAACGTTTCACGTTGAATAGAAAACAAGAAAGATATATTTTATCTCCTCCATAAGTTTTTGAGGTATCGATTTTTTTAAGTTAAATTACCGTACTTATAATATTTTGAGCTCTAATGTCAGAGAATTTGCAATTTGAATGCATATCGCTTGGAATCCAGAAAAAACGATTATTTTAGCCTACAAATAATACATATCTACTCCCTCAATTTCCAATTTGTTTTTTAATTCCTGATACGCAAATACCGACAATTATCTGTCGCTTTATGCCTTAAGGGGGTTCTATAGGCAACCCATATCTTTTGTACTGAAAATTATTTTGACTGGATTTTAGAATTTTTGATCTCCACGTAGATTGTTTAATTATATAAAGAAATACAAATTTGAAAAATTTAACATTCTGGAATTTTTTTCATAAAATTTGAAACAAGCTTATTTTGAGTATATAGGTTCTATAGGCAAGTCGTATCTTTTGAACTAAAAGAGCTAGAGGTCTGATTTCATGATTTTTGAACTCAACGTGGCTTTTTCAGTCATATAAACTCAAAAAATCGTAAAAAATTACCAAAAATTTTCGGAAAAAATATTAAAAAATTTTTCTGAGTGTCGAAAATAAAAAATCTTTTCTGCTCTAGCG
>SCLH01000216.1:122988-144881 GCA_004367855.1 Oikopleura vanhoeffeni
CAGATACGGATATGGGCTCTTGATGAAAAACTTTTCACTGGGTTTATATATTTTTCTCAATATACCACCAAAGTAATGTTTCATACTCCAGGCAACTTTTGTAACTAAAGAATTTTCCAGTTATTGCTTTTTAAGAAAATTTTGAGTTCGAATTAAACTTTTCGAATTCCACAAATTATGAGAAATTTTTGAAAAAAGTTCCGAGCATTATAAAAAATGCCTTATTTTTCCACCAATTTTTTTAACAGTATTTGTTTCAAATTAACGAAAAAAACTCTTCAAGATGGCCACTTTAACTTTTCACGTAGGTGATCACATATTTTTTATATGATAGTTGAAAAATCATACAACATTTTTTGGGGATTTTCCGTCGAAACTATTTGGAATTATTTTGAAAATTTTCCTCATTTCTTGTTCAAAAACTTTCAAACTTATTTTTATGGAATCCTTAGCTGAAAATATTGGGAATGGCTATTTTCACTATATTCAAATATGGCCTTGTTTTGTTTCTTTGCTCTTGTTTATACTCTGAATCGTATCTTTTGAAGGAAAACTACGGTTTGGCAGAAGTCCATCGAAGCCCTTTTCTATCAAGAATTAAAAACAATTTTATCACACTCAAACTTGTTAAATTGGTGAACCAACCCATCTACCGTTCAAAATGTATTTCATTTAACTCATGAAAAAAAATATTTCTTTGGATGTGCTAAAATTTCGGTTTTTTCGTCTTTTTTCAACAATTTGAATTTTCGATTTTGACGTAAAAATCGTATGAATAAAAATAAAATAAATTTTCAACGTTGGTCGAAACCATTTTTCAGAGCTTCTCATTAATAAAAATTAAATTAATTTCACTGTAATTTAGACCCCTTCGATAGCAAACGCGCGTTTTTGAGTGTTATTTCAAAAGACGATTTATAAAAAAAAAAGTCGATCTGACAAAAATAAGATTAAATAAAGTAAGCTCAGAAGTTCCAAGTTACGGTCTGAAATTTTTTTTCAGAATGATCGAACTTCGATCATCGAAGTGACTGAAAGTTTCCCATCAAGCGAAAAAAAATCGAAAAAGTGCAAATCTGCCAAAATGCACCGACCCTCTTTAGCATTTTGATTAATTTTGTTTAAATACCGTAGTTTTTCTTCGGCGAGATCGAAATCACAAGTAAGAATTTAATTTTGCCAAGAATAAATATAAGTGTTGAAAACTAAGCTTTAAACCTATTAGTTACACTGCAAACAAAAAATATAACGTTTTAGAATAATGATTATTGATTTCAAATTATCAATTAAAAAAATTCTTGAGGAGTCTATCAAAGATTATGCCTTTTTTTATATTTTTGCAAACATAGGCAAAAAATATAGAGAAATGCAAAAATATCATTCAAACGCATAATCTTCGATACCGAATATATTTCTCCTGCTTTTTCACTCACGCGTCATAATTATAACGTCAGAAAAGATCGCGACCAATCAAATCACACGATTCCTGAAATAAGTTGACAATCGTGTGATTTGATTGGTCACAACCTGTTCTGACATCCCAGTTATAACGCGGCTGAGGAAGCAGGAGTAAGGACTAGGGTGATACAGCAAATTGTCGACCACCGTAAATTTTTTAAAGATCAGAAATATAGGTTAATTGAGGGATTCTAAGAATATTATTACGTTATACTAAATTCTGTAATAGTCGCGCAATTTCCGTCGGGCGATTTCTGGATAATTTATGGCAAAATGACGTAATTTTTTCGAAAAATGGCATTTTTCAATATTTGTAACGCCATTATCGACGTGATGCCGGATATTTTTTTAATTTATGTGGCATGTTATATGTGTGCCTTGACAAAAGCTATCTTTTTGTAATAGTCGCGCAATTTCCGTTGCGCGATTTCTAGGTGATTTATGGCAAAATGACGTAATTTTCTTGAAAATTGGCATTTTTCAATATTTGAAACGCCATTATCTTCTAAAATAATGGTTTTAAAAAAATGAGCTTATAAGCGTCGGAATCACAAGATTTAAACGAACACGTATATAGCAATAATTCCCTTGTTTGGTGAGGTCGATTTTTGAGCCAATGAGAAACCTTGCTTTTTTCGAAAATTTTGAAAATTTGAAAAAAAAATTTTTGGTCTCTAACTTTTTCGTGACAAAATGTACTTTTCCGTTTATTCATAACTATAACATAACTCAAATGGCTCATTTGCTGTAACACCCTAGTAAGGACAATCTTCGATTTGAAGTTTTGAACGTTCCAGGGAAAATGTGCTCAAACACTAGGCAAACTACTACTTTCATATGTTTTAATATACAATATTTTGACTAAAATTGTTCATCATTTGAAAGTATTGCTGGCATTATGAGTAATATGTCACCAAAAAGTTCTCAACCAAAAAGTTTATCCGATGGTAGACTATCTAAGCAAGATTTTCGTAGAAGTCAACAAAGGTAACTGACCCATTATACTATAACTAACTGTTATAGGGTGTGGAACTTTGTAGTTTAACAGTAAACCAAATGGATTGTACATATATGCTCAAATAAACTACATCTATTTTTCAGCCGTTTTTTAGTAGTATTTTTTGTCTCGATCACGTAACTTTTTATTTGAAAGAAAAATAATCATATTATATATGATTCATATATATCGAATTTTAGCAGGACAATAAAAAATTACTCGCCTTGATCTTTCAGACGTTTTATGCAGAATACTAAGTATAAATTTGAGCTTTTTTGAAAATGGATCCCAGTAATTTGCAGTTCTGGAGTATTTTAGTCTCCGGATGAAAACCGCCTTCAAATATGCTATCTTCATGAGTCATAAATTATATCTACTTTTCGTTATGAAAAAGTTTCCGGTAATGTAAATTAACCATAATATATTTAAAATGCGATTTTCATACGGTTAACGTTTTCGATTTATTCTTCTTCAAACCATTTTTATAATAAGAAATTTAATTTAGAATTTAAGAAAGTAAATTAAACTTTCAAATATATTTGATGTCAAAAATAGCATTATTTGACGAACATATGACGAAAAAAGTATTTTTTTTGGAAAAATTCATATTTTTTATGCTTTTTTGCCTAAGAAAACTATTGATTAACCTTATTGATACATATAATTTAAAAAAACAAAATAAATTAAAGTTGAGAAATTGCTTAAGGCAGATCATCTGCCGCAGATTATAAAAAATTATTCCCAAAATTTTGTCCAAAGTTGCGGTTTTGATAAAATATGAACTCGAAAATTTTAGCTCGAATGTAAATTTTGTTCTAGTCTTAATGAAATCAAAAATCAATCATTATAAAATCTAGCACACGTTCAAATCTTCATTTTTAACAGTAAAAACTAAAAATCTTTACGGAATTAACCTGTCACAAAATTTTCAAAATTTTTTTTATTTTCGAAATTATACCATAAATGTTTGTTTTTGATTTTAAGTTGAACCCCTGGTTTAATCGTTCCACCCAGGGGTCAGCAGATTTTTTGAAATCGTTTGCTCTGCTCTAACACCATTTTTTTTCGGTTCGCTCTGCTCTGCTTTAGGAGCATATTTTGAAAGGTTTGCCCTGCTCTGCTCTAAACCGAAAACAAATTTTGGCTGCTCTGCTCTGCTCTAAAGCCAAAATAAATTCTGTTTGCTCTGCTCTGCTCTAAATTTTTTTTTGCTCTGGTCTGCTCTTCGGTACGAATGGAGAAGTTATGAGGGGGTAAAAATATTAATAGGGTTTGGGCTCGAACCAACCAAAGGGCAAGGTAGATAATATCAAGAAGGGTTTGGCGTGCAACTAATTAAGAGGGTATATCCTTATACCGTATGAGGTATTAAGGGACTTAAGGGATCTTATAAATAACAAGGATTTTTGGTATTAAGGGGTCTTGAGCTAAACTAATTAAGGAGTATTATTAAGAACAATTCTGACGCCCATTTTGAGAGATTTTGCTTCAAAATAATCCTGCGATTGAGCCTCGATTTTCAGCATCTACTGAAAAGCATCTAAGTTTGTTGAAAAATGAGCCCCTAATCGGCCGAAGGCCAACAAAGGGAGATATTATATTTTGAATCAAATTTTTTTGAAAAATGAGGAGATACTATATTTTGAATTTAATTTTTTTGAAAAATGAGCTCAAAATCAGCTGAAGGGGCTCACTTTTCAACAAAATTAAATTAAAATATAAATATGATATTTCACTTTATCGGCCTTCGGCCGATTTGAGGCTCATTTTTCAAAAATAATATCCAAAATATGATATCTCCCTTTATCGGCCTTCGGCCGATTTGGGGCTCATTTTTCAACAAAGTTAAATTCAAAATATAATTCCCCCCTTTATTGGCCTTCGGCCGATTTTGAGGCTAATTTTTCATAAAATTAAATTCAAAATATGATATCTCTTTTTATCGGCCTTCGGCCGATTTTTGGCTCATTTAAAATAAAATTTAAAATACCAAATCTCCATTTATCGGCCTTTGGCCGATTTTGGGCTCATTTTTCAACAAAATTAAATTAAAATATAATTTGCCCCTTTATTGGCTTTCGGCCGATTTGGGGCTCATTTTCCAACAAAATTAAATTCAAAATAAAAAATCTCCCTTTATCGCCCTTAGGCCGATTAGGGGCTTATTTTTCAACAAAATAAAATTTAAATCTAATATCTTCCTTTATCGGCTTTCGGCCGATTTTGAGCTCATTTTTTAACAAAATTAAATTCCAAATATGATATCTCCATTTATCTGCCTTTGGCCGATTTTTGGTTTATTTTTCAACAAAATTTATTTAAAATATAATTCCCCCCTTTATCGGTCTTCGGCCAATTTTGTGGCTCATTTTTCAAAAAAATTAAAATTCAAAATATAATATCTCCCTTTATCGGCCTTTGGCCGATTAGGGGCTTATTTTTCAACAAAATCGTTATTTAGGTATTAAGGGGTCTTGAGCTAAACTAATTAAAGGGGTATTGGTAGGAACAATTCTGTAGCCCATTTTGAGAGATTTTGCTTCAAAATAATCCTGCGATCGAGCTTCGATTTTCAGCATCTACTGAAAAGCATCTAAGTTTGTTAAAAAATGAGCCCCTAATCGGCCGAAGGCCAATAAAGGGAGATATTATATTTGAAATTTAATTTTGTTAAAAAATAAGCTCAAAATCGGCTGAAGGCCGATAAAGGGAGATATTATATTTTGAATCAAATTTGTTTGAAAAATGAGGAGATACTATATTTTGAATTATATTTTAGAAAAATGAGCCCAAAATCGGCCGAAGGGGCTCATTTTTCAACAAAATTAAATTAAAATATAATTATGATACAGCTGTTTACCACTTAAAGCCCCCCNTATCTGCCGATAACTGTTTTTCTCTTCGTCGGTGATACAAATTAGCACTATAAAGTTATAAAAATAGTTTATAAAAGACAGAACAGGACAAAAAATAACATATAGTCAGTGTTTCCAAATTGAATTAATAAAATAAATGTTGTGAATTTGATTCTGATTCTGGGGTGATGAAATTGATATCGAAGAAAGATTAGATTTTGTTTGCTTTCTGTTTGTCAAATAAACTATGCGACTTCCGAAATTTGAGCAGTAAATATATCAACTATTATCAAATAGTATCCAATTATACAGATTTTTGTTACGTGAGCTCTAAATATTTTTCACTTTAAAAATAGCAATTTATCTTATTTTTGGAATTAAATTAATTTTAAGAATAAAATTGAAATTAGGTTTGAGTTGGTGTGAAATCCAACATAAAAGAAATTATTTTCGACTCGATGAATGAAAATCTATGATTTATTTGAACACGAAGAATAACAACCAAATTCTAACTTGGGTAAAGGCTTTAATTTTTTTCTAAGAAGATTTCTTAACTTTCAAAAAACTCACGTAACACTTGTTCAGAGTGCGACATTGTCGACGCGACAAGATTGTTGTAAGGTCTCAGAGAAGTAGAACCAAGATTAGAGAAATTAATAAGCACGAGAAGATAGGAGAATTGTGAAAACTTAAGCATTTAAATTATAGTTGTCGTGATGTTTGTAACTATACGAACTAAGCTCTCCAGATCGAGCTCTGGTAGTTGTTACCCAAACTTGAGTATGGGGTAATATCGTGCACTATTTTGTGTGTTGAGAATCTCCAGGGCGGCCATGCACGATGCGCGACGAATGAGAACCGATTTCGATACCGTATCGTCAAAAAATTAAAATTAGTATCCTGAAAAAATTACACTATAATTCACGGATATCGGACATGTTATTATAATAGTAATGGAATAAAGCCGCAGGGGGATCAGTATATTATACCCAGGAATTATTAATCAGTCATTTAATAAATAATATGGTATATCTCAAACCATAAGAGAAATTATGACGTCAGGCTTGGAAACCGTCTTCAGTAGATATCATAAAATTACAAATTTGAATTTCGGCTTTTCAAAAAACCTTAAAAATTTTAAAGTTGTTCGAGAAATCTTTTGACGCTCGCGCTATTATATATAAAAAAACGTAAATTCATTTATAAAAATATCAGTCTAGGCTGTTCACCTTAGTCGATCAAAACCGGAAACAAGACAAACGATAGAAAAGAGGTAGCAATATTGATTATTTTTTTTTTTTATTTAAAAAAAAAGGTCCAAAATTTTGGCAAAAATTATAGAAATTTTTCGAACATTCTTAAAATGTTCAGTTTCAAGACGTTTTACATTTTGATTTTTTTAAAGCCATTGGCGATCAGTCCATCATAGATTTTAAACATCTAAAACATGCGCGTTGGAATACTGAGAACGAGTATAAGATATATTTTATTCTCCTCCATGAGTGTTTGAGTGTATCGATTTTTTTTAAGTTAAATTATCGTACTTACTTATATATTTTGAGCTCTATTGTCAAAGGAAATTGCAATTTGAATGCATATCGCTTCGAATCCAGAAAAAAACGATTATTTTAGCCTACAAATCATACATATCTACTCCCTCAATATTCTCAATTTGTTTTTAATTCCTGATACGCAAATATACGACAATATATCTCTCGCTTTGGCCTATAGAGAGTGCTGGTGCATTAAAGACTTCGGACATGAAACATTGTCACCAGATGAGTTTTAAAAATGTTTTTTTCTTGAAAAATATGGCAAATTACAAGCATTTTTCGTACTCGTTTCATTTTTGAACATGCTAGCAAAGCACTTTTTATGGTATCAAAAATATATTTCGTATGAAAAAATTGAAATTTCTTGATTTTTGGAAATTTAAAACCCGATTTACAGAAAAAACGACGTCAGAACATTTTGACAAACTCAATTGGTGTTTTGCACGGACTCTTCAAGCTGCACATGATCTGGAGTTTCGAATATGTGACTTTGAATCCAGGGAGGAGTAGTATTTTCCCCGAGGCTCTCAAAATAAGGTGAAAAACAGTTTTTTGTTGATACGAGAGCAAATTCGAGAATTTTCCAAAAACTCAATCTTGCGTTTTTGCCAGCGTTCTGTCCAGGTCTATGTTGAGTCTAAATCATTGTTGTACCCTAAAAAACTCGAGAGGGAGAAGGCTTTTGAAGTGAAATAGTGCCCATTTTGAAAGGTTGTTCCTAATTGGAGGCTTTAATTGGATGCCTAATCAGAGGCCTTCGATTTTGTTTTGTGAAGCAAGATTAAGTTTCATATTTATCCCTAACTGAATACATATGTTCGTGATGTTTCTAGTTAGCTTCATTGAGGCGACCGCTTGAAAACCTGTTTCTTGGCCGTTAAAAATGCGACCAGTTACTAACTTAAGGGGTTATGTTACGCAAATAAATTTTCCTTTAGAATTTCTTTCCCATCAAGTCGGCCAAAAGAAATAAGAATGAGCTTGGTCCCTTAAACTTTTTTCGATTCCACTGGTTTGCTCACCAGGTGGCGTTGAGTGCAAAATTCTAGGGCATGTTATAACTGCTCTCCAGGGCTAGACTGCAGCCCAAATTACTATTATTATCGTTGTGGACTGAGAGATTTAGTGAATCTAGCGTATGGCAATCCTTTTTTTCTTCTGGGATACAGTTAGATAACCTGAAAAAACTGAAAAAAACATATTTTTTCTTTTTTCAACGCTCTTCCTAGGCGGTGTTGAACTTGAGATCAAATAGTGTTCCCAATTCAAATTTTCTCAGAACCTCAACTTAGTGTTTGGCCGAAGCAAAAATATTCTCAAATAATTATTTCTAGATTTATTTTATTTGAAATGTTGGAAAAAAAAATTTTTTGACAAATATGACAAAAAAAAATTTTTCTCAAGAAAGAAAAGTCATTAATTTAATTAAAAGTGGTGATTATTACTTCCCTTTATACTTCAAATATTCTCAGGATTTCAGAAAAAAACATGTTTTAAGTTTCAGATATCTAATGTAGTACTTGCCATTATAAATCTATAATTTAAAAGGAATACTACCGATTTCAAAATTGAGGTTTATTTTGGCGACACAATTATTATCCTGACGAAAATTCTGAGTATAAGAGAGTATATAATCATCACTTTTCAATCAATTAATAGACTTTTTTCTTGGGGAAAATTTTTTTTGTGATTTGTAAGAAATAAATTATTTGAGAATATGTTTTGCTCGGCCACACACTAGTTGAGGTTCTAGAAAATTTGATGGGCAACACTATTTGATCTCAAGTTCAACACCGTCTAGTCGAGAGCGTTTGAAAAAATGAAAAATATGTTTTTTTTCAGGTTATCTACTGTTCCAGATGACAAAATTTTTTTCGCTTTGCCATACGCTAGATTCACTGAATCACTAGTCACAACGATAATAATTAGTAATTTGGGCTTGCTGGTAATCCTGGAGAGCAGTTATAACATGCCCTAGAATTTGCACTTCAACGCCACCTGGTGAGCAAACCAGTGGTCGAAAAAGTCTAAGACCAAGCTCATTCTTATTTTTTTGGCCGATTAGTGGGGAGAAAATTTTTAAGGAAAATCTATTTGCGTACATAACCCCCTTAAGGGGGTCGGTGCATTTTGGCAGATACGGATATGGGCTCTTGATGAAAAACTTTTCACTGGGTTTATATATTTTTCTCAATATACCACCAAAGTAATGTTTCATACTCCAGGCAACTTTTGTAATTAAATTTTCGAGTTATTGCTTTTCAAGAAAATTTTGAGTTCGAATTAAACTTTTCGAATTCCACAAATTATGAGAAATTTTTGAAAAAAGTTCCGAGCATTATAAAAAAATGCCTTATTTTTCTACCAATTTTTAAACAGTATTCGTTTCAAATCAACGAAAAAAACTCTTCAAAATGGCCACTTTAACTTTTCACGTAAGTGATCACATATTTTTTTTATGAAAGTTGAAAAATCATACTACATTTTTTGGAGATTTTCGGTCGAAACTATTCGGAAATATTTTGAAACTTTTTCTCATTTCTTGTTCAAAAACTTTCAAACTTATTT
This sequence comes from Oikopleura vanhoeffeni, assembly GCA_004367855.1. NCBI lineage: Eukaryota > Metazoa > Chordata > Appendicularia > Copelata > Oikopleuridae > Oikopleura > Oikopleura vanhoeffeni. Next base: position 132,420 of record SCLH01000216.1, read on the forward strand.
TTATGGAATCCTTAGCTGAAAATATTGGGAATGGCTCCTTTCAGTATATTCAAATATGTCCTCGTTTTGTTTCTTTGCTCTTGTTTATACTCTGAATCGTATCTTTTGAAGTAAAACTACGGTTTGGCAGAAGTCCATCGAAGCCCTCTTCTTTCAAGAATTAAAAAAAAATTAATCACACTCAAACTTGCCAAATTGGTGAACCACCCCATCCACCGTTCAAAATGTATTTCATTTAACTCATGAAAAAAAATATATATTTGGATGTGCTAAAATTTCGTTTTTTTCGTCTTTTTTTAACAATTTGAATTTTCGATTTTGACGTGAAAATCGTATAAATCAAAATAAACTAAATTTTCAACGGTGGTCGAAACCATTTTTCAGAGCTTCTAATTAATAAAAATTAAGTTAATTTAACTGTAATTCAGACCCCTTCGATAGCAAACGCGCGTTTTTTGAGTGTTATTTCAAAAAACGATTTATAAAGTAAAAATAATCGATCTGACAAAAATCAGATTAAATAAAGTAAGCTCAGAAGTTCCGAGTTACGGTTTAAAAGGTTTTTTTTCAGAATGATCGAACTTCGATCATCGAAGTGACTAAAAGTTTCCCATCAAGCGAAAAAAATTGAAAATGTGCAAATCTGCCAAAATGCACCGACCCCCTTTAGCATTTTGATTAATTTCGTTAAAATACCGTATTTTTTCTTCAGCGAGATCGAAATCACAAGTAAGAATTTATTTTTGCCCAGAATAAATATAAGCGTTGAAAACTAAGCTTCAAACCTATTAATTTCACTGCAAACAAAAGATATAACGTTTTAGAATAATGATTATTGATTTCAAATTATCAATTACAAAAATTCTTGAGGAGTCTATCGAAGATTATGCCTTTGTTTATTTTTTTCAAACATAGGCAAAAAATATAGAGAAATGCAAAAATATCATACAAACGCATAATCTTCGATATCGAATATATTTCTCCTGCTTTTTCACTCACGCGTCATAATTATGACGTCAGAAAAGATCGCGACCAATCAAATCACACGATTCCTGAAATAAGTTGACAATCGTGTGATTTGATTGGTCACAACCTGTTCTGACATCACAGTTATAACGCGGCTGTGGAAGCAGGAGTAAGCACAATCTTCTATTTGAAGTTTTGAAGGTTCCAGGGAAAATGTGCTCAAACACTAGGCAAACTACTACTTCCGTATGTTTTAATTTGGGTGTGCTCGGAGTGACCAAAGTTTTTCAAATGATGCAACCAATCACAAGCTCTCAATTCAATATAATCTATTTTGATTGGTCGAATTTTTGTCGGAGTGACCAAAATTTTGGTCACTCCGAGCACACCCTTTAATTTACAATATTTTGACTAAAATTGTTCATCATTTGAAAGTATTGCTGGCATTATGAGTAATATGTCACCAAAAAGTTCTCAACCAAAAAGTTTATCCGATGGTAGACTATCTAAGCAAGATTTTCGTAGAAGTCAACAAAGGTAACTGACTCATTATACTATAACTAACTGTTATAGGGTGTGGAACTTTGTATTTTCACAGTAAACCAAATGAATTGTACATATATGCTCAAATAAACTAAATCTATATTTCAGCATTTTTTTTAGTAGTATTTTTTGTCTCGGCCACGTTACTTTTTATTTGAAAGAAGAAGAATCATATAACATATGATTCATATATCGAATTTTAGCAGGACAATTAAAAATTACTCGCCTTGATCTTTCAGACATGTTATGCAGAATACTAAGGATAAATTTGAGCTATTTTGAAAATGGTTCCTAGTAAACATGGATTTGGAAGTCTAAAATTGGAAAAAAATTCGGTTATTTGCAGTTCTGGAGTATTTTAGTCTCCAGATGAAAAACGCCTTCAAATATGCTATCTTCACGAGTGATAAATTATATCTACTTTTCGTGCTGAAAAAGTTTCCGGTAATGAAAATTAACAATAATATATTTAAAATGCGATTTTCATACGGTTAACGTTCTCGATTTATTCTTCTTCAAACCATTTTTATAATAAGAAATTTAATACAGAATTTAACAAAGTAAATTAAACTTTCAAATATATTTGATGTCAAAAATAGCATTATTTGACGAATATATGGCGAAAAAAGTATTTTTTTGAAAAAATTCATATTTTTTATGCTTTTTCGCCTCAGAAAGCTATTGATTAACCCTATTGATATCATAAAATTAAAAAAACAAAAAAAAAATTAAAGTTGAAAAATTGCTTGAGGCAGATCATCTGCCGCAAATTATTAAAATTATTCCAAAAATTTTGTCCAAAATTGCGGTTTTGATAAAATATGAACTCGAAAATTTGAGCTCGAATGTGATTTTTGTTCTAGTCTTAATGAAATCAGAAATTAATCATTCTAAAATCTAGCACACGTTCAAATATTAATTTTCAACAGTAAAACCTAAAAATCTTTGCGGAATTAACCTGTCAAAAAATTTTCAATAATTTTTTTATTTTCGAAATTATACCATAAAAGTTAGTTTTTGATTTTTAGTTGAACCTCTGGTTTAATCGTTCCACCCAGGGATCGGCAGATTCTTTGAAATCGTTTGCTCTGCTCTGCTCTAGCACCATTTTTTCTAGGAGCACATTTTGAATGGTTTGCTCTGCTCTAAACCGAACATAAATTTTGGCTGCTCTGCTCTAAAGCCAAAAAAAATTCTGTTTGCTCTGCTCTGCTCTAAAAATTAATTTTTTTCATGGTCTAATTTTTTTAAGGGTTAACAGGCACAAATAATAAAGGGAAGGGTACAAATTGAGGGGTTATGAGGGGGTGAAAAAATTTATAGGGTTTGGGCTCGAACTAACCAAAGAGCAAGGTAGATAATATCAAGAAGGGTTTGGCGTGCAATTAATTAAGAGAGTATATCCTGATACCGTATGAGGTATTAAGGGGGTTAAGGGATCTAATTAATAACAAGGATTTTAGGTTTTAAGGGGTCTTGGGCTAAACTAATTAAGGGGTATTAGAAGGAACAATTCTGTAGCCCATTATAAGAGATGTTGCCTCAAAATAATGCTGCGATCGAGCCTCGATTTTCAGCATCTACTGAAAAGCATCTAAGTTTGTTGAAAAATGAGCCCATAATCGGCCGAAGGCCGATAAAGGAAAATATCATATTTGAAATTTAATTTTGTTGAAAAATGAGCCATAATCGGCGAGGCCGATTAAAGGAGATTTGTATTCAAAATTTAATTTGTTGAAAAAGCCCAAAAATCGGTCAAAGGCCGAATAAAGGAGTATTATATTTGAATTCAATTTCTGAAAAATGAGCTCAAAATCGGCCAAGGGCCGATAAAGGGAGATATTAGATTTTGATCAATTTTTTTGGAAAAATGAAGGGGATACTATATTTGAATTTACTTTTTTGAAAAATGAGCCCAAAATCGGCCGAAGGGATCATTCTTCAACAAAATAAATAAAAATATAATTAAGCCCATTTCGGCCTTTCCGCGATTTGTGGCTCATTAAAAAAATATTCGAAAAATGTTATTTCCCTTTATCGGCCTTCGGCCGATGGGCTATTTTTCCAACAAAATTAAATTAAAATATAAATTCCTTTATCGGCTGGCCGATTGGGCTCATTCAACAAAATTAAATTCAAATATAATATCTCCTTTATCGGCCTTGCGCGATTGGGGCTCATTTTTTCAAAATTAAATTCAAATATATATCTCTTTTATCGCCTCGCCGTTTGAGGGCTTATTTATTCAACAAAATAAATAAAATATATTTTCCCCTTATCGGCCTTCGGTCGATATGGGGCTCATCTTCAACAAAATTAAATTAAAATATAAATTCCTCCCTTTATCGCCTTCGGCCGATTTGGGGCTCATTTTTCAAAAAATAAATTCAAAATATAATATCTTACTTTATCGGCCTTCGCCGATTTGGGGCTCATTTTTTAACAAAATTAAATTAAAATATATTTCCCCTTTATCGGCCTTCGGTCGAATTGGCTCATTTTTCAACAAAATTAAATTTAAACATTATTCATCCTTTATCGGCCTTCGGACGATTTGGCTCATTTTCTTCAACAAAATTTAATTCAAATATATTATTCTTACGTTTGTCGCTTCGGCCGATTGGGCTCATTTTTTCAACAAAATTAAATTAAAAATATTGATATCTCCCTTTATCGCCTTCGGCCGATTTGGGGCTTATTTTCAACAAAATTAAATTAAAATATAATATCCCCCTTTATCGGACTTTGCGGATTTGGGCTCAGTTTTCAACAAAAATTAGATTCAAATATAATATCTCTTTTTATCGGCCTTCGGCCGATTTTGGGCTTACTTTCAACAAAATCAAATTTAAATATAATTCCCGCTTTATCGGCTTTCGGCCGAATTGGGGCTATTCTTCAACAAAATTGAATTCAAAATAATAATTCCCTTATCGGCCTTGTCGCGATTATTGGGCTCATTTTTTACAAAATTAAATTAAATATATATTCCCCTATCGGCCTCGGCGATTTGAGGCTCATTTTTTTACAACTAAATTTCAAATAAAAATCTCCTTTATCGCCTTCGCGATTTGGTTATTTTTAACAAAATAAAATTCCAAATTATATTTATCTTTATTCGGCCTTCGATAATTTTTTTTCATTTTTAGAATTGCTGAAACGCCGCATAAGAAAATTTTCTCGAAATTTTTTGTTACCAATTTCCAAAAATACTTTCGAAAAATTCATGTTTTGAAATTCCAAAAATAAATTTCCATACTCCGCCACTTACCGCCGTGTCTTACTAGAATGTTAGGTATCTAGGTACGCACAACCTTACGGTGAAAAAATTAGCTTTCAGGGACCTCTAGGAAGTGGTTTTGAAACAAAACTTTCGGCAATTTTGGGCATCCTCCTGTAATTCTCTAATGAAAAAACGACCAATAAACGCAATCTCAAAGTAGAGTTTTGTTAATTTTGGGTCTGCTCTGCTCTTAAAATATTGATTCAAAAACGTTTGCTCTGCTCTGCTCTACCCTGATTCTTCAAAACGTTTGCTCTGCTCTGCTCTACCCTGATTGTTCTAAAAGTTTGCTCTGCTGTACTTTGATATTTAAAAAAGTCAGCCCTGCTCTATAAAAAATAGAGCAGAGCAGAGCGGTAGAGCAGAGCAGAGCAAACTCTGCCGATCCCTGGTTCCACCATGCGCAACCCTGGATATCTTTTTCCAACCAATGTGAATACTGAAAATGAGAGTGATCTCTATAGCGCGTGTTCGAATTTCACTATGGTCGAATCCCACCCCGCCGTATTGTTCGAGGGGCTAACCGACTGATATAATGCACCAAACAACTTTGGCGCTCCCAATATTAAGCAACTTTGTCTTCTATATCCTGTTTTTTTAATCAAAACAGACAATCTTCTCTGTTGAAAAGTCGAAGCACTACGCTAATAATTTAGCTTATCACAGCCTAGAGCTCCCTATCCCATCACAAAATATATTGTATTCAAACTGAATATATACACACGAGTGTAGTGCTTCGACTTCGAACAGAAAATTATTGAACAGGCATAGAAACTTAATTATTGTTTGCATACGAAATATAATTTAGGTATGTTGTTTGTTCATATTGTAGTGAAACGCTGAAATTCAAAGCTTTAAAGCCTGCTTATTGACCCGGACGAAAGTCCCCAATTTTTTGCGTTTCAAACTATTTTAATCATATAGTATATTCATACCCAAAACAATCAATAGAGCAACAATAGTGGGATTTGAACACGCGCTATTGAAATCACGATCATTTTCAAGATTCACTTTGGTTGGAAGGATATATCGTCCCAGACGAGATAGATTTCAAAGAATGAAAAAGGGTCTTCAAATAAATATACTGTAACTATGACTTTAATTGTCAAACATGGTATGCAATTTATTATTTCGGTTTTTTCATAAATTGTAAGTTTTCACTTGATATATCACTGAGAATATGTAAAATCAAAGTCTCACATGATGTGAGTTACATCTCTTTCAGGTTTCATAGTCAGATTTCAAAAAAATCAATATTTTTTTCGACATTCTCCGCTAACATTTGATGTCTATATTTTAAATTTTAGTCTGTCAAGTCTCACCAATACTGTACGGTTATTGCCTGTCGAAAGAATTAAATCTACTTCTGTGAATTATATCCGACCAAGTTCACAATTGTTTATTCGAAATGGTTCACAAACAAATTCCACACGGAGTGTTCAATCAAATTTACATCATCCCAAGCAAAAGTTTACATTTTGTATGTTAAAAGAATTAATAAATTCATATATTTAATCAGGGAAGAGAGCTCATTTTTTGTGAATCAAGCGAACATTTTAGTATCATTTACTGAAAAAATGCTCACTACTAGGATTTTAAGAAGTAAAAAAAGTTTCCAATGTCAACTTTTTGTAGTCCAGAAGTAATGTACCGAGTAAAGGTCCGTCTCAGAACCGTCCGGAAATTGCTGCAATTGCCGTAGAGGTTTAAGTTCAATTATTTTTTTAAAAAAATTGGTAAACCATCTTTTAAGCAGAGTCAAAAGTATAATGTATGAACCGTATAATGAATATATACGAGTACAAACCCAAAATTTTGCGCTGAATAGTTGTTACAAAATTTTCATGACGCCCCAAAAAACATTATACATTTAACTTTTGATACATATCCCATATTCACACTTTTGTTAATATCCCGGCCCTACTACTTAAAAATACACTACGTTTCCTAATGAGGGCCGGGATATTAAAAAAAGTGTGAATATGGGATATGATATGTGACATATCCCCTCATCACATTTTTGTGCCAATGACGGCCCTACTACTAAAAAACCCACTACGTTTGCTTATCAGGGCTGGAATTGGCACACAATTGTGATACGGGGATATGGAAAGTTCAGCAAAAATCGAAGACCTAAAATTTATACTTTTTACGTTTCATGCATTTTAGCCATATACTATGCTCCAACAATGCAACGAGTCTGAAGATGATTTTGGTCAGGTAAATATTTTAACTCGCACACTCCGAAATTGTTAGCGCGATTTAGGTTTTTAACGGGGTACCGTTCACTAAAAATATTGTGCTGAAGTTTTAGAACTATGCTTGATTAAATAAGTATAAAAAGAAATACTCATGAATTTATCTACGTTTCGATTTCATTTATCATTCGGAGGATTAATCTTATTTGATCTTCAGAGTTTTAAATATCATAAACGCACAATACTGGAATTAACGAAAAAATGAAAATTTCTAAAGTGGCACATTAATTTTGCTAATTTTAATTTGTGGTAATTTTTCACTACATTGTTATCAGATAAGTCGAAAAATTGAGCTTACATCTCCATGACTTCGCCCACCAGCGGTCGCTGAATGTTACTCAAATGACTGTCTTTAAAATCTATCACCTCCTAAAATACTAATCGGATCCACTTACAGATTTTACAGTAAGACCACAGCTTTCTTGTTGTCAAGTTTTTGATTCAAGCTACCATGAGTCAATAATGTACACGTTAGGCTAGAGGGTAAATTTCCTTTTGTTTTCATACCTCTCGTGTACATAATTGACCGATAGTTGATTATACCGTCATTACTAAGTCGACTACGAGAAACCTTTTTGTGATATTTTCGAAGTAATACGGTGACTTTGAAATTGACCTTAAAATTATTTGAACGTTATCTTCTGTAGTTTGAATAGAAAAAAAATGACCCTCGACAGTCATTGAAGGGAAATTCAGCTACCGCCAGCGGACAAATTTGAGGTACTAGAGATGTGCAACACAGCTTATTCTTATATTTTGGCCGATTCAGTTTAGTTCCAAAATTTCAGAAAACAGTATTTTTGTTCACGATACCCCCTTAAACGCTATTTTTTTCAGTAGCAAAGTCATACTGATATATTTGATATGCTTAATATTAAACATCATGATTATAGATCACTGACGGTTTCGGATTGTGGATACATAAGGAGCCTCTGAGTGTACAGGCAAAATATGAATTGACATATGTTTTCAAACAATAGTTCATACCAATTGATGAAATCCTACACGATATGGGAGACCCAGAGCGAGTTTCACGAACCCCGGTAATGAAAAATCCTCCTAATAGACTGGTAAGTTTATATTTACGATTTTTTTCGAAAAACAATTCAAGAATTAATTCAATAAGTTTGAAATAAATTGTTCATTATTAGTTATATTATTTTTTCAACCAAAGTGAATCGTAAAAAGAGGACCTCTTAGTGATTTCATGCACCAATTATCTTTGTCGCACCCAATATCGCGCATCCTTGCGAGGTGGTATCAATTGATCAAAAATCTTAATTGATCAAGAAAAGCTTTATTCATCAAAAAAGTTTTATTCATCAAAAAAAATAACTGATCAAATGACTTTAGTTAACTGATAAAAATATTATTGATCAAACGTTGATCAAATTGAACTTTTTGCAAATTTTTCATTAATATCGTAGAAAATGTTTTTGATAAATAAATCTTTTCAGATCAATTAAGTTTTTTGATCAATTAATATCACCTCCATCCTTGCCTTTAACATGTATAATACCCAAGAAAAGCACTGAGACAACACTAATGGGATTCGAACATGCGCTTTAGAGATTTTATGATGATCAAAAACTCAATCTTCCACTGTTAAATATGGAGTATCTTTATTTAAAAATTAGGATTTGGTGAGAAAATAATGCAAATTTTTATTCAATTATGGGCAATTCATTATCATCTTCTTCCAAATTTCGAGATTGATGTTCAACAACGATAAAAAGTTCTGCAAGAATAATCTTTATGAAACTATGGTGAAGAAAATCATAAATGTTTAATAAACATAGCCTCTTGATTTTGTTAGAATCAGCATTGTTTTAAATAAAACGCAGTTGAAGCCGGGATCGCGATCAAAAATTAAATCCATCTCAAAGTACTAATTAAGTGCTCGTTTAAAAATAAAATTCACTTATTACTTAATAAGAACTAAAAATAATAGAAATCAGATAAGCGAGATAAGTTTCAAAATTTGCATTTCCTTTCTCAACCAAAGTGCTTCTCAATCGTGGATAATGTGTCCACATCGTGTCACACGATCTGTGTACAATTTGGGTTTGAAAAACAACTCACACGATTCTCGAAAAAAATTTTTGGACAAGTTGTTTCCATCAGCAGAAATATAAATGATGAAGAGTCTTCACTGAAGACATCATATTTACTACTGAGAGGCGCGTTAGTTAGATAATGAATGTGATAGGTCACTTAAAGTCAAATTGAGAAGTTTTAATCAGAATTTGAAGATTATGGTAGATGTGAACAATTGCATATTCAGCTGTATTTTCGTCTTCTAGAAGCGCCTTAAATTTAGAATAACAGGTTTTTTTATTTGAGTTTTGATGAATATTGATTAAATAGAATCACACAGTATGATTCATTTTGGTCGTTAAATCAGTGATCCTAATTGACTTCAAAATTTTAAATTTAATCAAATAATTCAAATTAAATAAGTTAATTGACTTCAAAATTTTAAATTTAATCAAATAATTCAAATTAAATAAGTTAAATAAGTCACCCGCTTTTAATTTTATGGTAGAATAATTCGAATTACAATGAATTTAATGGTGACAAAAATCATTTTTTTATTTGTTTTCAGACAAGTCGAAATTCTGGAGCAAACATTACGACAATGAGTACGTTGCAAACATCATTGGAATTCAATTCAAATCAACGAAGCAACAGCCCATACACTATTCAACCAGAGTATGTTAATTACAATTTACCAAGAACAATTCTTTGTCTAGGCATAAGAGTGAAAAATATTGTGCAATCGGATTGCAGGAATCCTTAATTTTTAGATTAACTTTATCTTTCTATTTTTCGCCGGATTTCCGGTTCGACCAGTGAAATTGACCAGTTAAATTGCAAAAAGTCCGTTTTGTCAAAACCGCGCATCCAATTTCTGGCATTTGGTTCAATTTTTCGTCTAAAACTTATTGCCAAAATTAAAAAAAATGGACAATTTTCAAGGTGTCAAATAGCAGTTTGTTCATTATTTTTTTAAAAAGACCTTGAGAGCTCAAAATATGGAAGATCCTGCCTAGTCGTCGATTTATCTCGAGCGTTATAACTTTGAGCCAGTGTCCTATAACAATACCCGATTGTCGACTCAATTCAAGAATCTCGCGATTTAATTGCCCAGTTTATCAAAGTTATGACGCTCCAGATTAATCGACGACTAGGCAGGATTTTCGATATACTCACCTTTGAAATTGTTCATGACAAAAAGTTTGACAGTAAAATTTTTGTCATATGACACTTCTGAAGCAGTCAAATTACAGTTTTTTCCGAACAAAAATTTTAAGAATTTTTTGCTCAATTTTCAATTTTTGATTATAAACATTGCTTATCAATGATTCTTTTTAACTTTGAAATTTGTCTTTATTATTAAGTTTTTTTAATCAGTGAATCAGCAATGATTGTTTTGACGATTTGAAATGAAAATTTGAAAAGTCAAAGATCATAGACGATTTTTACTCTTCTTGTAAAGACTTTTATGGGTCATTTTACACTGAAAATAGCTGAAAAATTTGAAAATCATACAGTTTTTTGCAACAAAACCTTATTTTATAATTTAGTTTTTGTGTGCGTCCGGACCATAGCCTTCAAAAGCAGCAGTCATTCATCCAAAGAAGATATACTGACGAAAGAAATGGGTTTCTATTTATCATAATTTTTAAGCACAATCGATAATTAATTTTTTAACCAAATAATAAATCTTTACAAAATGATCTTTGGAAAGTTTTTCTTCTGGTACTTGCTCAATTAATTACTGTTGGTGCTGTAATTGGACTAAGTGTTTATTTTGGAATTCGGCATATCGAAGGTTAGTTAACACGTTTTCGAGAACTCAGTCAACGTTTTTTTCTACTATATTTTACTATACTGTATAGCCTATACAAATGCGTGAAAAAAGTGTAAAGTTTTGCTCATTTCCGCCTATGCACATTTAATAGCAAAATATAGGCATTTTAAAAAAATCTGGCTTGGCAAATAGTTGGAAATTCCGACTCGGAAGATGCGCAGTTTTCCAAAAGTGCCAATTGTCTTTCATCCAGATTTAAATGATAGGATATTGGTATATAATTTGGGATATAATATTGACAATATTAATTTCATTAATATCTGATTTGTATAAAATTCGGCTTTTGAAAAATACTCATCAGATTGAATATTTAGATAGCTGAAATTGAGCAGACATATTTAGTGAAGAATAATATGAAATAAAGTGGTCCGAATCGGACTATTTTTTATTTTGTTCTTAGGTCACTGAAATTGTTTATTTATGAGTTTTTCTTTAAAAATTGAAAACAATGGTCCGATTTGAATCCCTTTTTTAAATTTAATTTAATAACCTCTGAATAGTTTTGCTCAGTTTGAGCTTTCTAAGGACTTGATCGGATAAGTCATTCTCAAAAGCAGAATAATATATCAATTCTGGCTTAAAAATAGCTAATATGTGTCAGAAACCCCACGTAATCGATATAAAACTTATTTAATTATATTCGAAACTCAAATCACGATATCCGGGATGTCATATCTTCATTCTTTCAAAGATGGAGGATTAGTAGCTTTTTTTGGTGTATGGTAGTATCATTTTGCCTGGCTCACCAAAAAGGGCCATTATTCCCGTATGTCAGATAGCCTGCTGCTCAGTGTAACTAAAAGTCATAAGATAATCGCTAATAAATTCAAAAAAAAAACTTGGAAAAGAGATAAGGCCCAAACCCTGGGATTAAAGAGCGTAAAAAAAACGACGAACATTTCAAGGGCGAGACTGATGGTCAGTCACTGACTTTTTTTACCCAGCAACAAAAATTTAAGCCCTCAAAATCCGTTGATACAACTAATCTGTCAAAAACTGATGCCAGACATAAAGTTCTCGAAACTAAAATCAAATATCCATATACCGTCAAACGTCTTAATTTTTAAGCCCTATTTCTCAAAATGATTTAAAAATATCAAAAATGTTTTATTCGTGATTAATTTTTCATGATGTATTCGAATACTGCTTTTTGTCTTAGTGTGACGCAGTTCAAGGCGTAAAGTATTGTTCATAACCTCTAGTCAGACTATGCTAGTTTGGTCCAGTACATAAGCACAAGGAGAGGCCCCATATCGAATGACCTTAAAGTGCCCAAAATTGTGTGCAGTTAAAGCGCGCGCTTCTAATGCTCAAACCAATTTGGTAGGATCCTGACTGTGACCGTCCATCTTGACTATATATAAGTACCACACTAGGAGCGCGACAGGTGTGATGAGGCTAGCGCTACATATAATAAAGGCAGGTACTTTCTGATATATTATACGTTATACAGTATAACTTATACTATAGTATATATCATACAATATTAAACAATATCCAGTTTAATTCATACTTGATTCACAAGTAATGCTTGATAA
>SCLH01000216.1:144889-158841 GCA_004367855.1 Oikopleura vanhoeffeni
ATTTACGATTTTTTTTCGAAACAATTAGATTATTCAATAGTTGTGAATAAAATTGTTTTATTATTATTATTTTTTTCACAGTGAATCGTAAAAGGAGCCTTTACTAATTTCATGCACAATATCTTTGTCGCACCATATCGCGCTCCTTCGACGGTGTATAATTGATACAAAATCTTAATTGATCAAGAAAAGCTTATTCATCAAAAGTTTATTCATCCCAAAAATAATGATTCAATGACTTTGTAATGTCATACATTTAGTGGATTAACCGTGTCCAATTGACTTTTTGAATTTCTTCAATATATCGTAGAAATTGTTCTTATAAATAATCTTTCAGATATTAGTTTTTTTGATCCAATTATATCACTCCATCTTGCCTTTACATGTATAATCCACAAGGACACAAAGCCGTGACACATATGGTTCGAACATGCGCTTTAAAGATTTTATGTGATCAAATCATCTCCACTGTTAAATATGGGTATCTTTATTTAAACTTAGGACTTTGGTGAGAAAGTCAATGCAAACTTTTTATTCTTACTGGCGATTGCATTCTTATACTTCTTCCAAATTTCGACGATTGATGTTCAACAACATAACAAATTCTGCAAGGATAATCTTTTGACTATGGTGACGAAAATATAAATGTTTCATAAAAATAGCCTTGGATTTTGTTAGATCAGCCTTGTTTTTAAATAACGACGGTTAGAAGCCGGGGATTCGCGATCAAAATTAATCCATTTTCAAGTATCTAATTAAGTTGCTCGTTAAAATAAATTCATTATTACTTAAATTAGAACTAAATAATTAGAATCGCTAAGCGGAGATAGAGTTTCAATTTGCATCTCCTTTCTCAACAAAGTGCTCTCATCGTGGTATGTGTCCATCCTGTCACACGTCTGTGTACAATTTGGGTTGACAAACCACCGTTCTCGAAAAAATTTTGGACACGTTGTTCTCATCAGCAGAAATATAATGTATGTAAGTCTTCACTTGAGACATCATATTTACTATGGAGGCGCGTTATTAGATAATGAATGTGAATAGTCATAGTCAATTTGGCCAGAAGTTTTATTCAGAATGTGAAGTTATGGTAGATGGTGAACAATTGATACTTCAGCTGGTATTTTCGTCTTCTAGAAGCGCCCTAATTTAGAATAACAGGTTTTTTTGTTTTGGAAGTTTTGGTGAATATTGATTAAACGCTCACAACGTTGATTTCATTTCTGGTCTTATAATCAGTTGTCCTAATTGACTTCAACATTTTAATTTAATCAATAATTCAATTAAATGTTTAATATATCCGGGATACCCGCTTTTATTTTATGGTAAATATTCGAATTACAGATATTATGGTGAACAAAATCATTTTTTTTTTGTTTTCAGACAAGTCGATTTGGGCAAACATTACGACTATGGTACGTTTGCAAACGTCATTGGATTCAATCAACTACCACGAAGCAACAGCCCATACACTATTCACCAGCGTATGTTATTCACATTGACCCAGACTTCTTGCTTGTATGGCTAGTCAGTGAAAATTCTGTGGCTCGGATTGCAGGATCCTGTAATTTTCAGCATTAACTTTTCTATCTCTATTTTTCGCGATTTCGGTTCGACAGTCAATCTGACGTTAAAATTACACAAGTCCGCTTTGTTCCAAAACCGCCCACCAACTCTTTGGCATTTGTTCAATATTTTCGTCTAATCTTTGCAAATTAAACAAACACCCATGGCACAATTTTCAAGGTGTCAAATACAGTTGTGGGTATTTTTTTTAACAAGACTTGAGTGCAATATGGAGATCCTGCTAGTCTGGATTTATTCCGAGCGTTATACTTGACGCAGTGTCCTATAACATTACCCGATTGTCGCTCATTCAAGAATCTCGCATTTCTTGCCCAGCTTTATCAAGTTATGACGTCCATTATCGCGACGACTAGGCAGGATTTTCGATATATCACCTTTGAATTTTTCACTGACAAAAGTTTGACAGTAAAATTTTTGTCATCTGACATTCTGAAGCAGTCAAATTACGGTTTTTGAACAAAAACTTTAAACTCTTTTATGTCAATTTTCAATTTTTGATTATAAACTTGCTTATCAATGATTCTTTTTTAACGTTTGAATTTGCCTTTTTATAAGTGTTTTTTATTCAGTGATCGCCATGATTGTTTTGACGTTTGAAATGAACATTTGAAAGTCAAAGATTCATAGACGATTTTATATCTTCTTGTAAAGACTTTTATGGGTCATTTTACTACAAATGCTTGAAAATTTGAAATATACAGTTTTTTGCACAAAACTATCTTTAACTTTAGGTCTTTTGGTGGCTCCCTGGACATGCCTTCAAAGCAGCAGTCATTCATCAAAGAAAGATTACTGACAAAGAAGATGGGTTTCTTTTTTCATCAATTTTTAAGCACAATCGGTAATAAATTTTTCCAAATACTCTTTACAAATTTGTCTTTGGAAGTTTTCTTTGATCACTTGCTCAATTATTGATGTATGGTCGCTGTAATTGGACGCTGTGTTTATTTTGAAATTCGCAATCAGGGTTAGTTACACCGTTTTCCGAGACACATCATCAACGTTTTTCTCTACTATATTCATCTTTACTGTTAGGGCTAAAGTATCAGGCTTACTGTATAGCCTATACAATGCGTGAACAAAGTGTAAAGTGATTGTCATTTCGCTATTGCCATTTATAGCACAAATATAGCAGTTTTAAAAAATCTGTTTGCAAATAGTTGGAATTCCCAACTCGGAAGATGGCGTACAGTTTTTCAAAAGTGCGCATTGTACTTTAATCAGTTCAATGATAGGAGTATGTAGTATATTTGGGATATAATATTGACATATTCAATTTCTAATATCTGATGGTTATTTCTAAATAATTTATATCCTAGTTATCACCCCTATTTGAGTTAATTATTAATAGTGATTAGGGTGTTGTTTGCTATTAGCTTATTTTTAGCCAAATTTGTACTAAATTCGGCTTTGAATACCATCAGAGTTGAATATTTAGATGCTGAATCTAGGCAGAATATTTATGGAGAATAAATAAATAAGTGGTCCGATATCGACTATTTCTTATTTGCTCTGGAGCGTCACTAAGAATTTTTATTTATGAGTTTTCTTTAAAAATTGAAACACATGGTCCGTATTGAATCCCTTTTTTTAAATTTAAATTCAATAACTTAACGACATAGTTTTGCTTCAGTTTGAGCTTTCTCAAGGACTTACGGATAAGTCATTTCAAGAAGGCCGATTATATAAATTCTGTGCTTAATAGCTATTAATGCTTCAGAACCCTCGTTACTCATATAAAACTTTATTTATTACTATTTCGGAAACTCAAATACGATTCCGGGATTCTCTATGCTTCATTCTTTCAAATGGAAGGATCTAGTAGCTTTTTTATGGATAGTAGTGTTTCCTTTTGCGTGGCACAAAGGCCATTTATCCCGTATGTCAGTAGCTGCTGCTCAGTGTACTTAATCTAAGATATCGCAATAAATTCAAAAACTTGGACAAAGAGAAGGCCCAAACTGGATTAAAGACGTTAAAAAACGCGAGACATTCAAGGCGAGCTGTGATGCTCAGGTCACTTGAACTTTTTTTTAGCCAGGCAACAATTAAGCCTTCAATCGTTGATACAAAATAATCTTGTTCAAAACTGATGCAGACATAAAGTTCTCGAAACTAAAACCAATCTCCATATAACGTCACGTCTTATTTTTAGCCTATTCTCAATAATTTAGAAATATTAAAATGTTTTTCTGCGTGATTATTCTTTCAATGATGCTATTCGATTACTGCTTTTTTGTCTTAGTTGACGCGTTCAAGCGTAAAAGTATTGTTTCATACCTCTAGTTAGGGACTTATGCTAAGTTTCCGTTCCATACAAGCACAGGGAGGCCCATATCGATGACCTTAAAGTGCCCAAATTGTGGGAGTTAGCGCCGTTGCTTCTTGCTAAAATTTGAGTAGTCTAAGCGTGCAATTTAAGACCTGAACATTAGCTACTCTAAGCCGCGCTTTAGTGGACCAGAATAAATGACCCCTATTAAGTAGCTTGGAACAGACAGGTGCGAATGAGGTCAAGCACGACGAACAATTTTGCTGGCACTTAAAGCTCGCACGAAAAACATGCCGAAATACCGTACGCAACACGTAAATTTTGTTGAGAACTCGGTCCGTTATAAAAAAAAAAAATTAGTTGATCATGATGAAATTTAACATAATCTGAAAATTAGGGTTTTTGAAACTCACGTTCTGACCACAGATAGCCCTGATCGTTTTTTGGTGGCGATTACTGGTACGGTATAAGTGAAACCACCCAGATTTTAATCAACGGTTTTAGTTTTATCTGTAGGGTTCCCGCTGCGCACCCAAGCATATCGTATAGTTCGCTCAAGCTATCTTGATAACATTTTAAAACTGTCTTTAGAAAAATTTAACACTTTATGTCACTATTTAGATATTAAGAATTCTGCAGTTTTGTCACAACGCCATGAATCAAAATTTACGATGATTTTACGAAATAACCGAATTAATGAACCTTCGTATGCCTCAGTATTTATGTTTCGGTTCATTTTATTGTGTAATTCTGATTTTTTAAATCCAGGCAGGACTATATATAAAAAAGACCTTCACAAAGTACTAACATAAATGTGACAAAATGAGTACATAATATGAAATTGACACATCTATGTGCTTCTAGCGGAGTCGTTTAGATCAGACATTGGAAATAAGCAAGTCGATTTTAACAACTATATTTTTTAACAAAAAATATTTTGACAAAAAAGCATTTTAACGAAAAAATTTAGATTTTATTTGTATCTGAATTTTTTGTATTGAACCTGTTGTTTATATGTTGTGTTGAAACTTCCTATTTAACTATTAGGGTGAGTAACAAACTTTTCTCGTTTTAAATCTGTGCTTTTGTACGTTCCAATTTTGAAAACAAAAAATTTTTTAGCAACAAATTTTCTGACCAAAAATTTCAATCACGAAAAATTATTTTTTGCAAAACAGTTTTTTCAACAAAATCATTTTTAGCTTAAATATTAAACATTTCTAGCTTAAACATGATTTTGAAATAAATAAATCTAAATACATACAATTAATGAAAAAAGTTTGAATAAGATGAGATAAATTTTTGTTGTACCAGGGATCGCGTAAAATGGATTGGATCTTATTGGAATATTGGATCGGATTCGAATTATGGATCAGATTGGTCGATCGTTTTTACCGATCCGATCTCAAATGATATACATATTAGGGGTGAGTCGATCCGATCTGATTAAAATTTAGGGTTTAAGTCGATCCGGTCCGATCCAATATGATTAAAATTTAGGGCAGTCGATGCGATCGGATCCAATATGATTGAAATTAAGGAGGTGAGTCGATACGACTCATATGATTAAATTTAGGGGCAGTCGATCCGATCCATATGACTTGAATTTCACCCGCTCCGATACGCTCCGATCCATTAAAAGTTTTTATTTCACCCCTCCCTTGATCTCATCCGATACGATTTTTTTTCTTAATGCCGATCCCTGGTTTGAACCCCTTCAGGAAGAATGCTTTTTTTATATTTTTGTAAAAAAAGATTTTTAAGGAATTTTTTGTCGAAAATGTACTTTTTTGACAATTGTTTTTCGAAAATTTTTTTAAAAACACTTTATCGATATATTTCATCTTTTATATTAATATATTTAATATTATTTTCAATTAATTGGATATTTTCATAATTGTTAAACTGAACCTTGTCAGCCTGGCATGATCTATGTTGTATTTTGACTGTAAATTGTCGTATTGTTATGGATTATCAACTGGGTTCTCACTGTGGAAAACATGAAGGCATTTTTGTCATGAGACTGTGATACAGAATTCTTAGCAAGAAGCAAATTTGGCATATAATGACCATGGTTGTAGTTCAGAAAGAAATTTGTCAAAACACTCAATTGCATTTTTCCGAAGGGGCTATGCAGCTTTAATTTTATTCCTAATGGTCATTCAATATTATGGGAGGGTTGATTAAAAAATCGAATTATTTGATAGTATCAATTGATACGTAATTTTGGATTTTATTAAATATTGTCCTCTTTTGGAACGTAGTATTCCTACATTACATTGTTATTAATACTTGCAAGACACAAAACAATATTCGCTTGTCGCATTGTTATTTCTTTGAATGTTTGAACGAAAATATTTTTTCAGCCAAATGAAATGTTTTGGTTGTTTCGAGACATATTATATGGCTTTTTTTTTCATTCACTAAAGACTTAAATATGATAAGCTTTCGATTTATTCAATTCATTTCGAATCAAGAATAGAAGTTTGAGAAATATTCTCGCAGGTAACATAAGTAATTTCGCGCAATAGTAGGCCTTTATACCAATTTCGAGCCTACTATTCTTCTAATTTCTGAGCGCCGAAAATTCCTTTATGTTAACCTGCGAGAATATATTTCTCAAACTCTTTATTCTGATTTGAAAATGATTTGAATAAATCGGAAGCTTATCATATTTTAGTTTTATGAATTGAAAAAAAAGCCAATGAATTCTCATCCAAAAAATATAAAAATTAGATAAATAGTTATTTTGGCTTCTTTAAATTTCTATTTTATTTGCAATATAGAATTAATGCATAAGATATGTTACTATTAGTATGAAGTCTCCCCTGATACGGTCGGATTAAATGATTTCGTATTTAATCAAAATTTAAAGATTTCTTAATTTGGCGTGAGTGATGCAGTTGGCTGAATTGCTGAGACTTATTTGCTGATGCAAAAAATATTATTCACTCAGCCAATCATCTCCATGCATTAAGAAGTATTTGAATTCGGCTTTCGACCGCAAACGGTGTGAAGATTCAACTATGATGGATTCTCGGCAGGCCCTTATTGAAGTCTATGATATGTTCAAAGATTTTCCAGTTAGATCAACCCAGTTAATTGGCATTCATAAATTTGGTGTTATCTTATTATTATTATACAGGATTGTGTTATTTTTTGGGACTATTATTCCAGCAAAAATTGTAAAGCGTTATTTTGAATAAGTTAACAGTATGTCACATTTTCGCCCCCGTTCTTGATTTTTGCACAATTTAATATCCGCCAATCAAAACTTTTGATTTGAGAAGAACCTACGTGTTTTTCAAATTTAAATGTTTTGATCGGCGGATAGTAATTGTGCAAAAATCAAGAACGGGAGCAAAAATGTGACATACTCTAGGTCATTATGTCACAAAATTATTAATTTCTTGACCTGGAAAAGTTATCATTAACAACAATCTTGGACTTGATTTAAATAAACTCGATACTAGTCGATAGGAGAAATAATTTTTATAATAAGATCGTGAGGTTTTATATTTGACGTCAATCCATAAGCTTTTATTTAATCATTTAGCTTTGCCGTAAAATAATTGAAATTAATATTATATTTTATCACCGAGTCGGTTTATATAACCGTTCCATATCCATATACGGTTAACAGCGGACACTTCTGAAATTATCCATCTTTGTGCATTTGTTTACGATTTTGCAGCTTGATATTTACGTTAATCCATATATAATAATATAAAAAAGGCGAGGCTTTTCTGAAATAAAGTATAATTCAAATTCTTGAACGGCATTTAAATATACAACATAATTCCTAATAATTTTTTTACGAAGGTAACACTTTCAGTTTTTCAAAACAATTTAAATTGATTTTGCATTTTTTACATAAACTAATAGTTTTCTTCTCGAACAAAAATTTCTATTTTTGAACAAAATGTTTTACAATCATGTTGATTGTACCTTGTTGTATTCTATTCAAATTGCAAATATAAGCGATCATACAGGCTGTATTTAGAGCAATTTAATTTGCTTCAAGATTATGAACAATTCAAGTTATTTTTGTGATCAAGGATTGGATTAAATGAATAAAATAAACCCAGAACACAGGCACTTTTATTTCCCGGAGAGGTGGCCAAAAAGATTTTTAATAGCTCAAACTGAGCACAATTATCTAATTTATATAAACATCAAAAATTGTTTTCAATAGGACCAATGTTTTTATTTATTTTTAAGATTACTGAAATTGTTTAATTACTAGTTTTTGCTAAANTTAAATTGAAAATTTTGAAATTTCACTTCCCAAGGAAAATATCTGTCCCAAAATACGAATAAATTTTACTGTTAATGTTTTGTATGCACAAAACACTTTCCTAAAAACTGGCTGATCTCACATTTGAATTTGATGTCTAGTTTCGAAATAATTTCTCCGGAAGTAAAACTTCGGCGAAAAATCTCAAAAAATCAACTCCCCGTAATATTCAAACCAAATATCCACAACAAAAATGAGTATTTTTTTTCGGAATCACCGCAAGGTTTTGGGTAGGCTTGAGCCGATATATCGGCTCTATGATTCCAAGGGTTAACTGTCATTTCATGTAACATGCCAATCAAAATAAAATATCAGAATTAAAATAAAATTGTTAAACCAAATTATACAGAAACATTTGACTTGTATTAAAATATAGCATAAACATTGGGAATAAAGAATGTATTTTGCTTGATATTCTAATTTGAACAAAAACTTATATGATATCAATTACGGGGTCCTCTGCCGGTTCCCCCCCCCAAAAATATTTCAGACTCTGAGCTGGTTCCCCCCTTAATAATATGTGATCTTGAGCCAGTGCTTCCCCTTAATAACTGAATTTCAGAACCAGTCAACCCCTTAATAATCACCATTTAACACCAGAACCTTTTAAATATACCAGTCTCCCATCTCAAAAATATTTTTTTTGGGAAATTTGGGGATAAATGGGGAGGGATTGATCCCTCCCCCTGGGGATCAATGTCGTTTTTTTGGGGATAAATGGGGAGGGATTGATCCCCATCCCCTAGGGGATTGGGATTGAAAATTTGGTCGGGGATTGATCCCTTTACAACCCTACTTAAGGGTATCCCGGCTCCTTCATTTTCTGCAATTATTATGTCATAAAAATGCACCAAACCAATTGTTTATGTTTTGAACGCATAAAACAAATCAAATGACAACAAATAATTTTGCGTTTTATCGATTTTTTCTAAGTATTTTTCTCAAAATTTTGTTCAAAAATAACGTTTGTTGCAATTTGCCACTAACACTTGAAAAAATCGGGCTGACGTAAACCAACTTTCTTTTCAGTGTTACCCCAGCTTTCTTCTGAGCCTACTTCCAAAAAATCGAAGCTAATTTTTTTCGGAAATTTTTCCACGTGACCTTGAAAAATTGATATTTTGAGTTTGGGGTCAAAATTGAAAAAACGGCTAATCAGAAGTTTCTATTTGTTTCGAGCTACTGTTTGCAAAAATTTGAGTAACATATTTAGGTACCGTCATTTTCCAACAAAATTTAACGAAAATATAAAATCTTCGTGAGGTTTTATATTTGACGTCAATCCATAAGCTTTAATTTAATCATTGAGCTTTGCCGTAAAATAATTGAAATTAATATGATATTCTATCACCGAGTCCGTTTTTATAACCGTTTCATATCCATATACGGTTAATACCGGACACTTCTGAAATTATTCATCTTTCTGCATTTGCTTACGATTTTGCAGCTTGGTATTTACGTAAATCCATATATATCGACTGATAGCAAAAAAGCACCGAAAATTGGATCAACTGATTTGTAAAAGTCAATATATTGAAATAAAAATACTAGCTGCTGTGTCGAGAACTTTTGGAGTACAACTTGTACCGTACAATGGCCCTACGCACAAAAAATTTATAACATCATGAGAAAAATTCTAAAAATAATATTTTTTAAAATTTTTGAAAAAAATTTAGGACATATTCAAAAAAATGCGTTGGGGCACAATTTGTAAGCTAAAGAACACCTTCTTCTCTCAATTTGTAGTAACTGCGATATTAATGTAAACGCCGAATTTTTTTTATGTTTTTGCTTTGTAGTTTTGAGTCCTGATTTTTGTATTATTTCGTTTCATTTACAACTTATAATTTTGACTGCTGCGCACCCCAAATATATCACGTAATTTGAAACTTGTTCACCATAAATTCTTGACGCAGCAGCTTGGTATTCGAATTTCCATATATTGACTTCTACGAACCAATTCAGCATTATATAATATTATATGGATTACCGACGCTCCAGTACAGAGCCTAAATATTTGAATGATACAAACAACGCAAGATTTGAGCACCCAATCAAAACCCTGGATTGCGGAATAGGCCGATTTCATTGGTCAGATTAAACCAATCCAATGTTCAGAATCAAATGTATTTTGAGGGTTGATAATCCATATAGCAACATTGTGATATATTTAATCCGGTTTACTGATTAGTTTAAAAAAAATCTTTGAAATAACAATTTGATGACTCATAAGGGGGTTCCCAACGGTATGAAAGCTGTTTTCGAATGTCTTTCACAGAAATAAGGTGGGAGCTACAAACTTCTATCTAGTATGGCTGGAATGATCAAAACCTCGGCTGCAAGTCATATGATTTTGAAATTTATACTAAATGGCATTCTACCAGTAAACCGAATTGAAAACCGGTAATTTCAAATCTAGAAAAATTTTCAGCGCCTTCAAAAAACACGAGAAAAATTGAAAATTCTTGAAATTATGTAAAGCTGCCGTAGCGAACTACTGTAAGGCTGAAATTTTTATTATTCGAACTCTAGAATTTTCTTGAAAACTGAGATTTTGACAAGTGTCGCCATAAAATTTTCAGCGCCTTGAGTTTTCATTTATTTGTTTTTGCATTTTTAAATCTGGAACAAATCGTGTAAGTAAACTGGTGTAGAAGCAAATTTTAAAAAAATGACTTTCACTTTCATTCTAGAGGCCCGCAATTTTAAAATGTTGAAAAAAAAGAATCAAAATTTTGAAAAATTAGGGTCATTTTTAAGTTGATTTTTTGGTTGTAAAAAAAGTAAATAAGTTTCGGTTTTTGTCAATTATTGAATCAACAAACAATTTTGATTAATTGTGAGAAAATCAATAATTTGTTTGTTCAAAACAAAGAGAAATATCAGATAGATTCTCCGCGCTCCCTAGTTAGTGTTCAATTTTGCAAAAAACACAAATTGAAAAATTATTGAACCGTTGATTAAACGATTACTAGTTATCCCACGGCTAACAGATTACCACCATTGAATTGGTAATATTTTTTTTATTTGATAACATTTCCAAAAAATTATTTTACAACATTTCAAAATCGAATTTATGAATAATAAATTCGTTATTTAATTAAAAAATTAGTGATAACCAGGCTGTTATTTGTTGAGACCAAAATAGAGGCTAAGAGGGTTATCAAAAATCAAAGGAGACCATCCTGAATCATTGCTTACCAAAAACAAATTTGAAATAGTTTTTGAAAATTTTCAAAAAATTTTCTAAAAATTTTCAAAACCCGGAATTTTCAAATGACCGGTAACGATGCATTTTGGTATCAAACGGAAGAGAAAAACAAATCTAATTTTGTTGAGAAATAAACCAGAAATCGGCCGAAGGCCGATAAAGAAGGATAATATATTTGTAATTTTATTTTAATGTAAAATGAGCTCCAAATCGGCCGAAGGCCTATAATGGAGATTTTATGTTTTCAATTTAATTTTGTTGAAAATGATCCCCAAGTCGACCAAAGGCCGATAAAGAAGATTCAACGTTTTAAATTTAATTTTGTTGAAAAAATAACCCCTAAATCGACNATTAGTTTTTTCCGAAAATTTTTTTTGAAATGAGCAAATTTTGATGAAAAACCACGATATCGGGAAAACTGGTGGACCAAAATTTGAAAAAATTTGAAATTTCATAAAACTCACCAGACCGGTCAATCTGGCCAAGTTAGAGCAAAATCCATTTCTCACGGTGGGTTCCCTACCCATATCCTATTCCGAGTACAGTAGATCAAAAATGCCTAGGTAAAAATACAAACCAATTACAAGGTAAAAATTACAAGGTAAAAATACAAACCAAATACAAACGAGAGTGAGACGGGCCAACCAACCAATCAAATCCCTGAATTGAACACACAATTGGTTTGTATTTTTACCTAGGCAATTTTGATCTACAGTACTCGGAAAAAGATATCGAATGACCTTAAAGTGCCCAAAATTGTGGGCAGTTTAAGCGCGCGCTTCTCATGCTCAAAATTTGAGTAGTTAAAGCGTGCAATTTAAGACCCTAAAATTGCGTACTCAAAGCCCGCGCTTTAAGTGACCAGAATAAAATGACCCGTATTAAAGTAGCTTGGAAACAATGACAGGTGCGAAATGAGTCAAGCACGACGAAAAAATTTTTGGCACTTAAAGCCTCGCCACGAAAAAACCAATGCCGAAAATACCTTACGCAAAACGTCAAAATTTTGTTGAGACTACGGTCGTTATAATAAAAAAAAAAATTAGTTGATCATGATGAAAATTTAAATAATTACTGAAAATGAGGGTTTTTGAAACTCACGTTCTGACCACTAGATAGCCTGAATCGTTTTTTTGGTGGCGATACTCTGGGTACGGTATAAGTGAAAACCACCCAGATTTTAATCAACGGTTTTAGTTTAGTCTGTAGGGTTCCCGCTGCGCACCCAAGCTATACCGTATAGTTCGCTCAAGCTATCTTGAATAACAATTTTTAAAACTCGTCTTTAGAAAAAAAAATTAACACTTTATGTCACTATTTAGATATTAAGAATTCTGCCAGTTTGTACACAAGCGCCATGAAATCAAAATTTACGATGATTTTAACGAACATAACCGAGATTAATGAACCTTCGTATGCCTCAGTATTTATGTTTCGGGTTCAATTTTATTGTGTAAATTCTGATTTTTTAAATCCAGGCAGACATATATAAAAAAGACTTCACAAAGTACATACATAAAATGTGACAAAAATGAGTATCCATAATGAAATTGACACATCATAATGTGCTTCTAGCGGAGTCGTAGTAGAATCGAGACAATTGGAAATAAGCAAGTCAGATTTTAACAAACTATTTTTTTAACAAATAAAATATTTTAACAAAAAGCATTTTAACGAAAAAAATTTAAGATTTTATTTGTATCTGAATTTTTTGTATTTGAACCTGTTGTTTAATATGTTGTGTTGAAAACTTCCTTATTTAAATATTATTTGTGGTAACAAACTTTTTCCTCGTTTAAATCTGTGTTTTTGTAAACGTTCCAATTTTGAAACAAAAATTTTTTTAGCAACAAACATTTTCTGACCAAAAATTTCAATCACGAAAAATTATTTTTTTGCAAAAACAGTTTTTTCAACAAAAATCAATTTTCTAGCTTAAACATATTAAACATTTCTAGCTTAAACATATGATTTTGAAATAAAAATCTAAAAATACATACAATTAAATGAAAAAAAGTTTGAATACAGATGAGATAATATTTTTGTTGTAACCAGGGATCGGTAAAACTGGATTGGATCTTATTGGAATTATTGGATCGGATTCGAATTATTGGATCAGATTTGATCGTATCGTTTTTACCGATCCGACTCAATATGATTAAAATTTAGGGGTGAGTCGATCCGATCTGATTAAAATTTAGGGTTAAGTCGATCCGGTCCGATCCAATATGATTAAAATTTAGGAGCAGTCGATGCGATCGGATCCAATATGATTGAAATTAAGGAGGTGAGTCGATCCGATTCAATATGATTAAAATTTAGGGGCAGTCGATCCGATCCCATATGATTGAAATTTCACCCCGCTCCGATACGATCCGATCCAATAAAGTTTTTATTTCACCCCTCCTCGATCTCATCCGATACGATTTTTTTTCGTAATGCCGATCCCTGGTTTGAACCCTATCAGGAAAGAATGCTTTTTTTATATTTTTTGTAAAAAAAGGATTTTTAAGGAAATTTTTTGTCGAAAAATGTATTTTTTGAAAATTGTTTTTCGAAAAATTTGTTTTTAAAAAACACTT
>SCLH01000216.1:165934-187689 GCA_004367855.1 Oikopleura vanhoeffeni
TGTTGTTTGTATAATCAAATTTTGCAAATTTGTATTCTTTTCAAATTGCAAATATAAGCGATCATACAGGCTGTATTTAGAGCAATTTAATTTGGTTCAAGATAATGAACAATTCAAGTTATTTTTGTGATCAAGGATTGGATTAAATGAATAAAATAAACCCAGAACACAGGCATTTTTATTTCCCGGAAAGGTGGCCAAAATTTTTTTTAATAGCTCAAACTGAGCACAAGTATCTAATTTATATCAACATCAAAAATTGTTTTTAATAGGACCAATGTTTTTATTTATTTTTACAGATTACTGAAATTGTTTAATTACTAGTTTTTGCTAAAAAATACATGTAGAAACAAAAGTCTGAGAAAAATTAGAAACAACGGTCTGATTCGGATCTATTTTTATTTTGTATTATTCACTAGATATTTGTGCACAGTTTGAGCTATCTACAAACCTTATCGGCTAAGTCGTTTTTGAAAACCGCGTTGTTTTCTCACCCCCGTGTTTTTGAGGGACCAAACCGTTGGGATAAGGCAATAAAGGGATATGAATAATATACAGGGTGTAATTTTTTTACCTTCTTTTTTCCAAATTGAATAGATTTGAATTCCGCCGTTTTGATTGGTTGAATCTGAGAAAGAGGTAGGTTTTCGCCAAAATTAATCGTTCTTATCGGCGGATAGCAATCTATCCAATTTGTAAAAAGAAGGTAAAAAAATTACACCCTGTAATATGGACGAGTTAAATCTGAGAGTTTTGATTAATTTTATTGAAGGCTGCTTCGAACACTTTCCTTCAAAAAATCCTTCTTATAAAAAGTTTGCGAGTAATTTTGTTAAGATGGAAAATTTTCCAAGCCACCAAATTGCTTAAATTGTCCAAGGATTAAAGGCTCCACTTTTAAATCGAGCGTTTCTGCTCTTCTGCGCTGATGAAACGCGTAATAAAAATAGTCATAGAGCAGATCCTCAGCCTTAGAAAAAGAAGGGCCAGCCGAAACATTTTTGTCACCTCTTGGTGTGGCCCGACTTATCTCATCTGATAAGGCGGCCGTTTGATACACGTTTATATCACAAACAAAAATCGGCGTTAAAACCTATGCAACCTTTGTTATATATATATCGACTGATAGCAAAAAAGCACCGAAAATTGAATCAATTGATTTTTTTATGTTTTTGCTTTGTAGTTTTGAGTCCTGATTCTTGTATTATTTCGTTTCATTTACAACTTATAATTTTGACTGCTGCACACCCTAAATATATCACTATCTATGAAACTTGTTCACCATAAATTCTTGACGCAGCAGCTTGGTATTCGAATTTCCATAAATTGACTTCTACGAACCAATTCAGCATTATATAATATTATATGGATTACCGACCCTCTGAGTACAGAGCCTAAATATTTGAATGATACAAACAACGCAAGATTTGAGCACCCAATCAAAACCCTGGATTGCGGAATAGGCCGATTTCATTGGTCAGATTAAACCAATCCAATGCTCGGAATCGAATGTATTCTGAGGGTCGGTAATCCATATGGATTATTATGCCCGGGTCACTTTAAAAACTTATTCCCTATTCTTTTAACAGGCAAATAAGTTTTTAAAGTGACCCGGGCATAGTAATGGATATAGCTGCATTGTGATATATTTAATCCGGTTTTCTGATTAGTTTAAAGAAAATCTTTAAAATTACAATTTGATGACTCTTAA
Source organism: Oikopleura vanhoeffeni (assembly GCA_004367855.1). Lineage (NCBI taxonomy): Eukaryota > Metazoa > Chordata > Appendicularia > Copelata > Oikopleuridae > Oikopleura > Oikopleura vanhoeffeni. The sequence goes on from SCLH01000216.1 coordinate 167,646, forward strand.
TTGTGCGGCGCACAATGTGTTAATTCACGTATTATGTCAATACTCAGTTAGAGTTAATGATATGAAAGAACCCAAAATCGTCAAAATTTAGCCCGAATATTAAAATTTTGAATTTAGTTCTTTGAAAAAGTGTTATCACCGTATTGCAATCGCTATGATCCAGGAATGAATAATTGATATTTTCAAATTATTTTTTTAAATTTGACCTGAGACAGCCACCGGGGTAAGTATTAGATTTTCGTATGTAAATTGTAATAAACGTCAAGAAAAAATAACATATTATAGATATTTCAAATGCAAAATTTCCGTTTAACCTGATAAAAGTTCCGACGTCAATTGTTGATACATTATTTGCATTATTCCTTGTTGCTCCATTTATGGCATATTTGTTGGGGTTCATAATAAAAAAGGTTATTTTTAGAATAATAAACCGTCTTGTTTTTAGACAAATTATCACATTATTATTTTGCAGATTTGAAAAAATCACAATTTTTCACAACCAGGCACAAGTATCAAAAAACTTCTACAACAATGCAGTTGAGATGACACTGCTAGTGTCACGCTGGTCTCAAAAAAGTGATATTCGTGTGAAATAAAATGTTATAGTAGGTGATTCCTCTAACGAATGACCGCGCTCGATTATATTTTGCCCTTTTTGCCCACGCTTTCAAAGTGAACACTTATTAGTGGATAGTTAGTGGGAGATTAATCGTGTGCAAAACAACCTTTTAGAATAAATTCGGGAGTCGACCAGTACTACCGAAAAGCAGTAACCACAGGATACCACCAGGGTGGTTGCTATCGAAAAGTGCAATTTTGAAAAGTACTGCCTTTCGGTAGGTTGACTACCGAAAGGCAGTAATAAACTGCTATTCGGTATACACACTACCGAAACGCAGTAAAATTTAATCACTTTGAAAAGTCTCAGTGTGAGAGCAATTCACTCACCAAAATATCGGCTAGATCTGGAAAAGATTGCATCAGATCACGGCTAGATCCGATTAAATCACGGTCAAAAAAGGGTTAATCTATTCATATGTAGTTAGCTACTTATGACTATTTATTAATTATACTTTCAAACGTCTTTATCTTTCAGAAGGCCGAAATTCATGCGCTCAAAGCGCTAAGTGGCTACATCTGCTCTATAANAAAATAAGACCACTGCTGATTGGTCAATTTAAACAGTATCTAGAGTTTATACATGTAATTGAGTTAAGGGGTGGTCAGAGTAAGAATTTTTGGTGATTTTAAAATTAATTTTTCGTTACAAATCTTCTAAGATGTACACATGATATGTTTTGACTTGAAAACATGTTTTTAAACTTGTTGAAATACCGACACTTCATTGGTCAATCTGAACATGTTTTTAAAAAAAAGTATTTTTCATTGTCGCCCCGACAGGAAAATCTTGGTCTGAAAATCTGGTGTAAAACGCCTATCTTTTGCCTAGGAACGTTTGAAAAAAAGCCCTATCCTTTTCCTATAACTATACGCCGCACGCCAGTAACGAATAAATTTATTTTTCAAGAGCGTAGGTTTTATCTCGGGTTCCAACTATACGCGTATAACTATACGCCGCAACCCCTGTAGTAGGTGATTCCACTAACGAATGACCGCGCTCGATTATATTTTGCCCTTTTTGCCTACGCTTTCAAAGTGAACACTCATTAGTGGATAGTTAGTGGGAGATTAATCGTGTGCAAAACAACCTTTTATTATAAATTCAAATAGTAGATTTATTTTTATAAAATGAACTGACCGGTTTTGATGCAAAATAAAAAATATATTCGAAAAATTAAATATTTTGTAGACGTTTCATAGCGAAATAAAGACACTTCAAAATTAAGGGAAAATCTCCCTGAATCAGTACTTCTGATACTTTTTATTTTTAACTCACATACACAAATTGGTTTACAGGTATTTTCACTGTCTTTTTGTAACAAAAAATCAATTGCATAATAAAATGGCTGGTCGCTTTTCAAGAGAGCACTCATTCGCTGAAAGTTTTTTTGGCTTAAGATAACTAAACTTTCAAAAAATGATATTGTCTATCATTTTTCCACAACTCCAAAGTTGTCTGGCTGGCGTTTTTATAATGGAAAGGTTTCAAGAAATATTTTTTAATCCGCAAAAGACCAAATCGGTACTACAAATACGTAAAATTCAAAAATATGATAAAATGTTTTGTCTGCAACATTTCTGTTAGATATTTGAAGGGTGAAATTAATTCTTATTTAGAATATCAGCTGTACTGATCACAAACTTAAGTTCTTTGCTATTTTATTACAAGGATTGGTCAGATTTGCTTTGAACGATGGTGTTCTCATATTTATTCAATACTTATATGTGGACAAAGCTCTAACCAAGTTTGAGTTACTTTCTGTATTAGCGAGTTTAGTTTATTTTCTTGGTAATCTGGCCTGGATTCGACGAATTCTAGCTCAATTCAGTAAACAGAACGAAACAGGAATACTTTTATTTAGGTAGAAACTAATTCTTTTGATTTTTTTTAAATATCCTTTTTTCAACCTAACTGGATCTTGAAAATAAAGACTATCCGGAACTATACGGAACTCCATCTCAAAAACGTTTACTATCTCTTTAGCGCGTGTTCGAATCCCACTAACGTTGTCTTAGTGACTGTCTTGGGTATGATAATAGGCAAGGGTGCTCGATATTGGAAGCGCCAAATTTGATTGGTGCGAAATCACTAAGGTTATCACTAACACAATCACTTATACAACATCAGTTGAATTCGAACACGGGCTATAGAGATAACCCTTATTTTTAAGATTCACTTCGGTTGGAAAATGGATATGAACAATTTGAGATTAACTGATGGTATTTTTGTTCCTGTACTCCGTCAAAGAGTGCTTTCGTTTTCAAAATATATTGTCTTGCATTTTATCATTTTAATTAAAATTTATCGAATTTTGAAAAAGTTAAAGTATCGTTTTCATGACAAAAAGTTTGAAACTTGTTGACAAAAATCCAAGGAAAAGTAGGCTTTTACGTGATGCTCATAGAATAGCTCAAAAACGAATTTTTCACTTTACTTGAGCAAATTAGAAGTTTTTTTGAGAATACAATTCAACTTCGAGCTGTGCATTGTTTACTCAGACAAATAAAATTAAAAAATTAATTTCTCAACTTCGAAAATCACGGCGGCTTTTGTAAAAAATATCACTCAATTTGAAGAGTCGTTTCTGATCGGTTGAGCAAAAACCACAAAAATTGGCATTAAAGCGATCACCACTCTTTTAATTCATTCAAATTGAGCTGAAAAAATTATACAATATACAGAAGGTGTCGAAAAAAAGCAACAAAAGAGCTTTTGAACATAAATGTTGTGAATTGCCTTCACTGTTGCCAATTGGCATCATTTTGGCTCAATTTTCGCATCAATTTGGCTAAAAAATTATTGACCAATGCCCTCACTGTTGCCCACTGCCAACACCTCTATATGCTTTATGAAATTTTAGATTTAATTGTTATTTTTATAAATTAATAATTGTTAATTACGAAAAAAATTGCAAAATCACTTTCATCAAATCAAATGTATTTTTCAGTGTTATTTTGACAGCAATTTGTGGACTTATAATAACGAATGCGTTGCGATTTGGACTGGTTATACACAATATTGTTGACACGTCTGATTTGATACCACTGGATAACTTTAGTATTCGATGGAAATGCTTAAAAGGAAAAACTTTCAAATAAAAGTAGTTATTTCAGAACAAAAAAATAATCTCATTGCATTTGCTGGTTCATAAAGACCCAGTTAAGTGGGGGTTTTTGTCAAAAACTTTCACATGAGTCAAACGTTTTAACTTTGAGGGGGTTGCCCGCATGTTATGAAATACAAACAAAAAATGATCATAATTTTATTGTCATGATTTTTTTCTGAAAATATGGAAAATTTTAAACTGAACTGTGGTATTTTAATTCCCATTTATCGTCAGGAAAATACTTTTCATCATTTTGAAAATATATCGTCTTAGTTTTACGTATTTAATCATAACTTATAGCTTTTCAGAAATTCAAAGTGCGATTTAAAGATACAAAAATTAACGTCACGATAGTGACAGTTCTCCTCAAGCTCATCAGTTATTCAATTATATATGTTTAGAATTTTTTAGTCAAAAATTCGAGGAGGAGTAGGCTTTCGCTTGAGTTTCACATTTTTGAAAACGAAAGTAACAGAACTTCGGTCGTATTGTGTGGTTTATAATATCTGAAAATACTATTTTTATCCTTAAAACTCACAGATAAGAAGTAATGTCCAATTCTATTAAGGGGGTTGGTGCATTTTTATAGATACGGATATGGGCTCTTGATGAAAAACTTTTCAATTGGTTTATATATTTTTCTCAATATCCTTTTCCCAACGGAACTCCATCTGATTACACACCGATAAAATTTAGCGGTCTCATTATCAAGACCCTTGCCTATAAATTATAGGAATTTTGGGCTATAATCATACTCTAGACAATCACTAAGACAACATTAGTGGAATTCCAACACGCGCTATAGAGATAGTAAACGTTTTTGAGATGGAGTTCCGTTGGGAAAAGGATATACCATCAAAGTAATGTTTCATAAGCCATGCACCTTTTGTAACTAAAGAATTGTCGAATTATTGCTTTTTAAAAAAAATTTTGAGTTAGAATTGAACTTTTCGAATTCGACAAATTATGAAAAAATTTTGAAAAAAGTTCCGACCATTATTAAAAAATGCCTTATTTTTTATTTAAATTTTTCAACAGTATTTGTTTGAAATCAACGAAAAAAACTCTTCAAAATGGCCACTTCGACTTTTTGCGTGGGTGACCACATATTTTTTGTGTGCTATTTGAAAAATCATATGACATTTTTTTAGGATTTTTGGTCGATACTATTTGGAAATATATCGAAAATTTTCCTCATTTCTTGTTAAAAATATTTGGAATGGCTACTTTCATTATATTTAAATATGATTTCGTTTTGTTTCTTCGCTGTTGTTTATACTCTGAATCATACTTTTTGGAAAGAAACTACGGTTCGGTAGATATCCATCAAAGCCCTCTTCAATCGAAAATTATAAAAATTTTATTTCACCGAAACTTGCTCAATTGGTAAGCCGACCTGTTCACCATTAAAAAATTATTTCATTCAACTCACGAAAAAAAATATTCCTTTCGATGTGCTCAAATTTTGTTTTTTTTCGTTTTTTTTCAAAAATTTAAATTTTTGATTTTGACTTAAAAATCGTATCAATTTAAATAATTTAATTATCAATGGTGAACAGGACCTTTTCTAAGGGTTCCCAATTAATAAAAAAAAAATTTGCTCAAATTTACACACCTTCGATAGCAAACTCGCGTTTTTTGAGTGTTTTTTCAAAAATGATTTATAAAGTGAAAAAAAAACGATCTGAAGAAATTCAGATTAAACAAAGTAAGCTGAAAAGTGACAACCTGTGTTCGAAAAAGTTTTTCTTCGAAAATTTTGAAGTGGCAAAAAGTTTTCCATCAAGACGAAAAAATTGAAAAAGTGCAAATCTGTCAGAATGCACCGACCCCCTTAAAAAATGTTATCATAAGAAGTTATGACTGATAAAGTTCGAAATTTTTTCAATGTAGCCCTCAACTTTTCCGAATTTGTATGTATTTCATCAATAATTTTCAGGGTCTATTGCCGTCAAAGTTTCGTCAGTCTTGCCAATTAGACAACGACCTCAATGAACCTTACCCTCTGTTTTCGATCCAATTTATTAGCGGTATATTTTTGAAAATTATAGAAAATTGATACAATTGTGTTTATCTTTTAGACTGTTAATTTCCATGATTCGTTATAACGGCCTGTCTCGCTTCTTGTGACGACTGTTCCAAAAGTAGATTTATAACTCGAAATTTGATTTTTCCGTGTTAAGGGGGTAGTCGTCGCAAATAGATTTTTTTTGGCCGATTTAGTTTTTTTGGCCGATTTAGTATAGTCTCAACTTTTAAGCGAAATCTATTTTCGACGACTACCCCTTAAGGTTTTTTGTGTCTCGAATATATTTTACAATTATTAACTGTTTTTTGTTAATCGTCATAAAATCGAATTTGTTCTAAAAATGTTTACCTGATGGCCAGAAAAACACGAAATAAATATAAAATTTTTCAAAAATTTCAAAAAAACGAAAATTTATTTCGGTTATTCAATAACCGTTATTTTCAAACTTTACTAAAAATATTTTGGTGAAAAAACAGGAAAAATATCAAAGTCAAAGAAATCTTCACTTGATCGTAAAAATTAATAAAACCCTAAACACTTTTTCGACAGAAAAACTGAATAACGGAACCCGATGAACTATCTACCCTTTGATTCGTAAGCAAAGCTATGATTTTGGTTAAGGCGATTCAAAAATCACCTTGATAGCGCTATGTGCTTTGTCAGAGCTCTAAGTTTAAAAATGCATATTTTGTACAATTTAACACGAAAAGCCCTTTTTATCGGATACTCATATTTTTACATAAACGTATTTACTCAATTTGAGTATTTTAAATATACTCTCTGAAAATTTCGAATAGTTATGAATCTAGAGACAACGGAATTTGATCTCGTCCCAAATTTATTTCACACGAATTGTTTGAACATTGGTGACTTTGTTTTCATTAGTAGTTATCTAGTGACTGTATTTTATATGTTAATTATTCCGCTTTTGTATTTATTAATTTCCTGTTTCTGCTGAAAACTGTTAAACTGAGTATTTAATACAAAAAGATGTATCGTCAGGTTTTGAAATTTAATTGTTTATTGCATTTAAATTTGATTTTGAGACTTTGAATATTGAATTTGGTTAGGGTGGTGGACCACCACTGGTGGTGGTCGTGGAAATTTCACGCGCCAATGTAGCTCGTTGTTCTTATTTAAACAGTGCTGCTCATAAACCTAAGAGTTAGGTTTTTTCATGAGAAACTTCAAACGTCAAGAATGATATCCAATTTTATAGGCAAAATTGGATAGTTACTTTACAAATTTTCATGAGTGTTGCCTGTTGTGACAACAGTGTTGTCCTTGGAAAGAAAATTCACACATTTTTTGCCAGCTATTGATCAGTTTTTAAAAATTTGCTAAAAAAATCCGAAAATCAAGTTTTGAAAATAATGGCTTTTTCGCTGATTTCAATGAAGCAAACCAAAACTAATTCAACCCATTTTTTATATCCAGGGCAGTGAAAGTCACAAAGCAATTATCACTGAAGCAAATAAATCTGAAAATGGAAAATTGAGAGTTTTTATAAAAATCATTATTACTAAAATTTTATGCATTTTGCTTGCAGTAATATATTCTTCGAAAATATAACTGGGAAAATATTCGATTTATATTGACGTGTTATTTTTATATAAATAAGAATCTACGTAAATAAACGCCTTGTTTTTAAAATGAATAAGGAATATACGTAAATAAACATATTATAAATGTACGTAAATAAATCACGATGGATCCATATTTTTGTTGTCATGTTATTTTTCATATTCGCCTTATTTTTAATTGAATTTGCTCGGAGTTATTTTAGCATATTGGAAATTAATGCGATAAACCACTCTTTTTTTGACTTTGATGATCGGAAAATCTATCTCCTCCTTGGTTAAATGTCAAAATTCATTTAAATTTTTGCAAAAGGTAGCTCGAAACAAATAGCAACCCTCTAAAACGTTTTTTTTTCAAATTTCGACCCCAAACTAAAAAGATAAATTTTTGGAGATCACGTGAAAAAATTTCCAAAAAAAATGTGCTTCGATTTTTTCGAAAGTAGGCTCAAAAGAAAGCCACGGAAACACTGATCAGAAACTTGGCTTGAAGGGATCGGGTGACTATATCTGAAGGTTGCCAAACAGACTTTATCATCAACCTATTTTGGAGAGAATTTCCTAACAAGTATTTTGACTTAATTTTTTTTTTTTAATTTCAAGGTTTTTTCACAAAAAATCGGGTTTAGGGGGGCTGAAATTTAAGGTAAAGTTTCATGTGATTTCAAATTATCAGTACCAATTTTGATCTTAAATTTTATTTAGCATATTACTTTTGTGTATAAACTCATTTGACTTCAAAACCGCTCGAAAAAATTATTAAAATTCAATTTTTGGTTGGTTTTGTCGAAATATTTTCAAAATTTTCAAAAAAAAATTTTTCAAAAATTAAAAAAAAAAATTAGAAGCATTTTCAGACACCCAAATACGAAATTTTCGATAAATGGGTCCATCAGATTTGAAGCCAGCTTATGTGAACACGTTGCAGCATAAATAAAAAAAATTCAATGAAAAATGTAGGACGAGAAAGCTTTTTAGTGAGCCTCCCAAATTGGCTGTTTTCACTACTAAAGGCACAAAATTAAAAAAAAACTCTCGATTAGATTTCCGTATTCATAATTTGAGACTGACTCAAATAACAGAAAAGAATGATATCAAACGAAAAAGATGATAGCTTTTTAGTGCTTTTTGGGAAGCCTACTAAAAGTCATTTTCTGAGCGAAGGTTAACATTTTCGATGATCTTGGTAGTACTCACATCATTCCAAAGAGTTGTACTACATATTGAAAAAGAATTAAATAATTTCCTTATCCAGGTTTCTCAGAAACCGCCCTTGTAAACAAGCAAAAAATAGCCTAATTATCGTCACCCAGTCCCTTAAGGGGGTCGGTGCATTTTGACAGATACGTATATGGGATCTTGATAAAAAACTTTTTACTGGGTTTATATATTCTTCTCAATATACCACAAAAGTAATGTTTCAAACTCCAGGCAACTTTTGTGATTACAGAATTTTCGAATTACTGCTTTTGAAGAAAATTTCAAGTCTTTTTTCAACAATTTAAATTTTCGATTTTGACGTAAAAATCGTATAAGTCAAAATCAAATTAATTTTCAACAGTGGTCGAGACTATTTTTAAGAGCTTCTAATTAATAAAAAAAATTATTTTACTGTCATTCAGACACCTTCTATAGCATACGGGCGTTTTTTGAGTGTTATTTCAAAAAACGATTTATTAAGTAAAAATAATCGATCTTACAAAAATCAGATTATACAAAATGAGCTCAGAAGTTCCAAGTTACGGTCTAAAATATTTTTTTTAACAATGTTTGAAGTGACTAAAAGTTTCCCATCAAGCGAAAAAAAATGGAAAAGTGCAAATCTGCCGAAATGCAACGAGCCCCTTAAGCGTAAACGTCAAAGTAATATTTTTGAGTTTAAGTGGTTAAATTAAGGAAAATTTTTTTTCTGAACTTCATTTTGAAAAAAATCCTTAGAAAAAAATCGAAAAAACACAAAAAATTCGAAATTTTTTTCCATAATTTAATCGGTAGTACACTTTTTATCACCTCAAATCAATTTGAAGTGTTTTTAAACACCAAAGGCCTCATAAAACCAGCGACCAGTACCCCCTTAAGGCTAGTTCTACAAATTGGCTCATCTGAATAATATCTTTGAAGTCCTGTTTGGCTTATGGTGCATTGGGAAGATTTCAAATAAGAAACCACCATACGACATGGTTCATACTCTTAAAAACCGAAAATACAAAAAAATCGCTATATTTTGATCACTTGACGACCAAAAAAAATTTTCTTGATTTTTCTCCATATATTATTGGGTCGTACTTTCCGTCCTCAAATTTGGCAATCGACTATTTTTTGCGCAGTTTACTTTGCTTAGGTGGGTACACTTAGCACGCCCGTGCTTTCCGTACCGAAATTGACCTAAATAAAAAAATTAATGCATACCAATTTAGCGTACTCAAATTGGTCTAAACGAAAAATGTTTTAAGAAAATTGCTTGTCATGTAAACAATATAACGAGGCAGACCAATCCATAAGCGGGAATTGAGTAAACAAAAGAATCTGATTAAACTTAGGCTGGCCGCTGTTGTCCCCTAAGGCGAAAACTATACATTTCTCGGAGAAAGTATTCGTCTCAAAAATTTTAAAAACTTCAATTTCTTCAAATCCAGATTTTTTTGAAAATTTTTGAGGCACGGCTTCTCATTGGTTCTCAAAAAAATACTCATAAATAGGTTTTGATATGTTTATCTTGTAGCCGCTAATCAAGGCGATCATTTTTTATATTAGAGCATACGCACTCAGACCCCTAAAAAAAAAGTTAATGGGGGGTCTTTTGACTACTTGTCCTTATAAAATAACAGTTTTTTGTCAATATCTTTTGTTTAAGGACATGACTTCTCTAAAAAAATTTAACCATACAACGGGAAATATTATTAAGCGCCTTTGAATGAAAAAATTAATTCAAACGACTGCCGGTCATGGCTGAATTTTGAATATAAGGGCCCAAAACGTCAAAATTTTTCGGACAAAATACTGAAGTTTCATAAGTAATCGACAATGATAAACCTCGAATTCATTTGAATTGTTTATTGTGTATTTAAAAATAAAAATAAATCTGTGAATCTGATGATCATTTCTCTTCAAAATTAATTGAAGTGGCCGTGTAAAGAGCAAAATAATGAAATATGAACCGATTAGATAAATTTAGTATGAAATAATTGATCAACTGTCCTTATACGACGAAATAAGACTGAAAAACGATCAAAATTTCAAATAACTAGATACAAAAATAACTAGATACAAAATTTCAATAACTAGATACACGCGGGCCAAGCCTAATTAAACTTTTCATTTTGTTTGTTGAAGTTCAATGGTTGTCAGGAGACGGAAACTTATCGCAAAATGCACATTAAAAACACTTTCAAATAGACTCTCAGGGTAATTTTATGGTCACGCATGACCATGTGACCTTTAATCGCAAATAAGGACTCATAATTATTTACGAATGAAGCATTTACAAAGTGATGAATCGACCATATTAATGATTGACGTTTGTGCGTTTTTTTGAAATTTTTTACTGTATAAAAAACCTTTAAGCCTGATCAAAAATAAATTGTGAAATTTTTTTCATTACAACACAGCCCAAAAATGATCACGGGACCGGATTTTCAAGAAATAAGGTTGGCCAAAATAGTACTTTCTTTCACGAAGTACTTAAATAACTATTTGAAAAAAGTGACGGGGATCTTTAAAACTTTTTTTACATTAAAGCAAATCCAAAAACAATCACGTGATCTTCAAAAAGTACTCAAATTACGTTGAAAAAATTTGAGCTCGAATAAACATCCATGTTTAATCTTAAAATTATAAACATAACGGTATTAAACAAAAACGTCACGTGATATCATTTTTAATTTATTTTTTCACTTGACTCTATTTGGACTATGCTGTAATGAGAAAAAAGTCTTAAAGATTTATGAAGTTTATCCTTAAATTTATTTGACGTTATTTGAGTTCTTTTTCAAATTACCGTATATCGGTACTATGTTTTTAAAAAATTACATTAAATATTTGTAATCGGATAACGAATTCAAGTACCACGCCTACGATAACACTAGAATGCATATCTTTCCATTTCTGATAAGTTCCAGTGCTACAGAAATTGACTTAAATAGGATGATGATAAAAATCAATTTGAGTGTGTCACCTCAAATATGTCATCAAAAAAGGTGTTTTCTTTTTTTCAGGATGAAATCTTTCGAGATTCAGAACCTGCTTTCGAGAAAATTTGAATAAAAAACATTGAATTGTTTTTAAAGAGAGCAAGAGCAAAGTGTTAATGGTTTCATACTACAAATTTCAAAATGTCAAATTAAGCCTTTAACCCTTGTGAGCACAGAGCCACAATTTTGGCTCAAGCATACCTAAAATCTTCCAAAAAAGGCAAAAAACGGGATAGTAGAATCTTTTTATCGAACACATTATGAAGAATTTTGATTCGGTTCCGAGAAAATAATTGATTTTTTCTTTGTAAGTTTGGTTCTAGTATTACGGGGAGTTGATTTATTAGGATTTTTGGCCTATGTTTTACTCGTGGAAAATTTTTTTCGGAACTAGACATAAAATACAAATGTGAGATTAAACAGTTTTTAGAAAAATGTTTTGTGCATGCATAATAGTTATAATAAAAATTAATTGGTATCTAGGGGCAGATATTTTTTTTCGGAAGTTAAATTTCTAAGTTTTCAACTTCGAGTATCCCAGGAAAAATTTAATTATTATAAAAGTGAATTTCAGCAATCAAAAATTGTCCACAGTTGTACTTCAAAACCATATTTACTTGAAAATAATAGAAAAAAGTGTAATAATTTGCTTTTATAGGAATAAATAAACATTTTTTATCAAAAATCATGATTTTTCCATCAAATTATTTGACTTATTTAGAAATTACTTTAGATTTATGAGATATAAATCGAAGCGGACAAAATTTTGACGTAGGCCAGATCCCTGTGCATCGTTTCCGACAAAAACGTAACTTGTGAAGACAACTGTGACCGTGTACACGTATCACGTGATATGGTATACCTTGTTTATCTAACTATATTTTCTAGAACTAAAAATCAAAATTCTAGAATATAAATGTCGGATGCAAAAATATTACCTTTCGACTTTTTTATGCAGAAAAAATTGAAATTCCAACTGCCTTAATTTTTTTAAAACAACGTCGAAAGTAGAGCCACAATTTTGGCTCTAGTGCTTTGGCGGATTTTTTTTATCTGCTCACACGGGTTCATCGTATTACTAATGCACTTAATTATTTGAATAAACAAAATTCAAAAAAAAAAAGATTTGGGAAATTCAATCTTAAAAAATGAAGTCATTCATGACGCACTGAAAAAAAGATAATTTAAAATTCAAGCGCCCAAGCAATTTGGCCATATTGGCACCGAAAGTATTTCAGCTAAAAACCGTGAAATTACACAGGCTTTTTTCGTTGATATGGGGAAATCCCTTGAATATGATTTAAATAATACAGGCCTTGTTGAGTTCCCCCTTAAACGTTGATATACTGAACAAGTTTATGCTCGTTAGCACCATTAATTTGTTATCTAGGTGAGATATCTACCTGGAATAATTATGAGACGCCTAGTCTCAAAACCTGGCCATCTAGCGCCTCAATAGCATGGCACAATATATAAGAACTGTCATTTTATACTATATTATCAAACTTGAGTTAATAAAGTAAAAGTTCGACATGAATTTTTATGCCGCTATTTTAATTTTCACATGCTTTTTTTCTTTCGGAACTTGCTATAAAGTAAAAACGATCAAAGTTCCTCATCGCCGTATTTCTTCATGTAGACAGATGCGAACGAGATCCCCAAGAAATTACCGATATGGAGCATTTTGCCTGACAGGTCTTCAACGACGATTAAAATTTGTCAAATAATTACTCACACTGGAGTTGAGGCAAACCGTATTTTTCTATTCAAATTAGTCAGCATGAAAATGTAGTAAAAAGTTGGCAGGATGACTTATTTCAAGTATGTTAAAACAATATTTTCTGACACGATTAAACGGGTAGGCTTAAAATTATGAACAGTGATGAGCTGGGAAATGGCCATATCTGCTCAAAAGGCTTTGATAAATCATATCATACAAAAAAAACATTCATAAATGCTTATTTTCAAACGGCAACATTCTGAGTCAATTATTTAAACACCGTCGAGAAAATAAAATTGCGCGGTCATATATACATCATTAGTATATACATCATATTTAGGTTTTTCACTGTAATTCTTACTATGAAAATTGGATAAAAATCCGAAACGTCGTAATTATTTAATTATTTGATTAATATATACATCAGATGTATCACACCTGAGTCAACCCGTTCATCAATCACGTATAAATTTAAATTTGCTGTTCAAAATTTATCTATGTGCTGTTTTACAAATATATCAGTTTTAAATAATTTCTGCCGTTTTACTTGACTTCATCCTTGTTAAAAATATCACGTATTTACCGATTACTGGGGCCCCTGGGCATTTTTTACAACTTTTAAGTTACATTTTTATATAACTTGGCTTTTGCTAACAACTCATCTGATCAAGACCATTGTTTCCAATTGAAAAAATGATATAAAAACCTAATCGGATTAGTCGTTTTCGAATAATAGAAAATTTTGACTAAAAAGTGGCAAAATTTGCCCAGGGGTCTCGTGATTGACACAGTATAACATATCATCAATCGTAATCACTTTTCATCGTTTTTGAATTGATAGGCTTCAAAATACTTTTCCCCGTCATGATCTTATTTTTTTGATTTTCAAAAGAAAATTTTTCATACTATTTTTATTTAGTTTCAACGTTTCGCAGCGAAACTTTCGCTCAGTCATTATTTAGTTTTGAACATTAAAATTGAAGCCGGTTCAAGACTCTACGGTCCGTAGAATAAAAATTTCCAAAGTTTAAATAAATTTCAAACCACTTATTTAATTATGCATTAATTTATTAAATTGAAATTTCAAATAAACTTATATTTCAATTTAATAAATTAATGCATAATTAAAGAAGTGGTTTGAAATTTATTTAAATTTTTGAAATTTTTTTTGTTAATTAGCCAGATAATTTTATGAACTTGAAGTTAATAAATAAAATTGAGAAGATTTTTGAATGATAAAAATTATTGGCGATTTAAACTGAGCTGAGCCGAATAAGAAATTGATAATTGTTGTGCAGAAAATGTCTTGAAAATGAAAAATAAAATTATATTATACATCATCGATAATGTTTCATACTGCTTTTGTGGAAGTGACTCCAAAAATCGGACGCCCTACAACTTCAGAATTCGCCGAGAACGATTGACCAGAAAATATAGGCACCATAATTCGTCCAAATTGATCTTCCGTATTCTTTGATTGATGTTTTGATATGAGGTGCAACAAAATCCAGAGTACGCACGGCCATATAATCAGAAACAGGCCAACAAACTAAATGAATAGATTATCAAAACAAGTTTCTGATTGATCTTTCACTTAGAAGGCGGCCACTGGCGCCGTCTATTTACTTGACTGAAAATGGTTTAAACAAAACGCCAAAATTCCATTGTATAATATTTTCATTTAAAAAAATGGAGAATTAAACTTTTCGATTATTTTAAATGCTAGCCTTAGATACTCACTAATGGGACAAATGATCCGTCGTGATCACGATCATCCATTTGACACATCCGTCAATATTTCTTAACTTTTAAATCTGATTGGAAATACTTCAATAAATTTATTGAAACCTAAGTCTAACAAAGCAATGCCATAAATTCGATCATTTTGGCTACCTATGCTTAAGTAGAACGTTTTGGCCTTTTTTGATAAAATTCAGCCGTATTTTTGTGTTTTAGCATAGATTTATATTTATTTTTGGATGGTTGGTTAGTTTGTCTGAGTAAAAGATGAGATTAAATGAATAGATGTGTGGAGGAGACTGCGACTGGTAACGCGACTCGCTTCTCTCACTTACCTGAGATTTGAACCGCTATCACAAAAGCTATCTCTCCCTGACCATGTCTATTTTCATCACAAAATCAGTCTTATATAAAGCCAAAACGTTCTATTTAAATAATGTCTATTCTGAATGATTTTGACTAAATATAACCGATCAAAGCTGGATAAATAATTGAACCAAATTCAGCCAAACTGACAATTTCGCACGATAGTGAGTGCTCACAGTTTTAAGACTGATTTTTTCAACTTTCTCCTCCTTGGAATTATAAAATAGAATTTTCTACCAAACATGAAATGTTTTTCAAATAGTGTAAAATTTTAGTTTTCAACTTTTGATAAATTTTCTAATAATTTTCCAAAATTTAAGACGCCACTTGTTTGACAAAAATAGGTTATGTGTAAAAATTTTAGATCATTCGAGTACTACGCTGCTGACAGTAGTTATAGGCTATAACTCATAGCGCTAAATTTGTACTGGTCCCAAGTAAGACCTACTGGGCAGGGCCTACCCGGCTGGCCTTAAGAAACTGGCCTTAGGAAACTTGGAATTTTGTCTTGGCTTGGCTGTGTTCATCAGCTCAAATGTTTACCCTTAGCCTAAATCACTGTATTTAAACAGCGGAAAAAAGATAATCTTTAACCCGTATTGAAGATTCTATTTCTCTCTTATTATACAAACTAAATATATTTTGTTTATTCCGCATCGGTTGATAATACAAAAATGGATTTATTTTATAGAATGCATTATGAATATTAAAACTTAATGCATAAGTCTGCTAGGTATTAAAAACAGAGAATGTCTCCTTTATCAAATTTATAATTATAAATTTGAATCGCTTGGCTCAATTTTATATTATATCTTTACTTTGTTTTGCAATATTAGTATTTGGATGCGGGCAACTCTACTTGGTTTTTTACTTTTCGCTCGAAAATAACTTTGAGGGCGTTTTTGTGAGAGAGCAAATAGTGATTTACTCGGGGCTCATTTAACCGCATCTGGCTTCAATTAACGTGAATCATTTCCGGGAAAATCCCTGGGAGATCATTTTCGTAACACTTTTGCTTCATGGGAGATTTTGTACACAAAACTTTACATTTGGTTATATTTATTCAGCAAGAATTCAATAATTTTATTTCTGAAATTTCCTCTGGGAGGTTCTTGAGCAATTTTTTGTTATATAAGGCATAATTATGATTTTAAAAATACCAAAAAATGGAACCTTTAAATATCCTGCATTTGGCGGATGAGACATTAATTGGTGGGAGTTATTTCCTCCCATATTGAAGATGAACCTAAATGCAGCCAGAGTGACAAATAGCAGTTTTTTTCACATCGTAGACGATTCCCTTCCTTTTCCATACTACCCAGAAAATAAGAAAAAAAATGAAAATCTTTGGTCAACTGGCTCAAATCATGAATTTCCGGTTGTGTAAAGCAAATTTACGGTAATCTCCAAAAATCCGGAAAAACGATGAAAGTTGAGCGTCCTGGCAAAAAAAGCTTTCTTTCAAATGGATCACAATTTCCCCCTGAATGTTGAAAATTGGGCAAGTTGAGCCAAATTCTGGAAATTTTCTTTTGATCCGAAGCAGCCTGAAATTTTCAACAGGTAGTATCCCTTATTCACACTTTTGTTAATATCCCGCCCTACATACTTAAAACACAACACTAGCGTTTCCTATCAGGGCCGGGATATTAACAAAAGGTGAAATAGGATAATATTTTCAGTCACCTTTTTTCAAATGACCATAAAACTTTCAGTTATCCTCTTATTTTAATTATGATGCGAAATTAGAAAAAAATTTCATATGATGATATTTTTACTTTTCTGAAAAATCAATATTTTGAAAAATTTGAGGTTGAACTTAAACCTTTTATGTTTCATCTTGATTGTGAGCAGGCTACAATCACCGCGTTATTAAATAATTTTCCAGAAACACCGGTCACTCTGTGTTCGGTACATATAATTCGTAATCTCATGAAACAGCTGAAAACGTACAAAAATCCGATTCTGCTAAATTTTTTGGAGAGTTTTAACCGGAAGTTTATTTTTAAATTTGAATTGCCCGGAAATTTTATCAGAAATTTTGCGTTTTTTCCGATTCGAGATTTTAACTGACGAAACCTTTGGAAATTCTTTAAAAATTCAGTTAAAAAAGTATATCAACGAATATTTTGTAAAGTACTATTTTGAAAAATTTTCGCCAATGCACCAGAGCCAAAATTGTGGCTCTTTTTTGAATCTGGTTTACAAAAAGCTTAAGGCAGTTGGAATTTTAATTTTTTCTGCATCAAGACGTTAAAAGGTGATATTTTGACATCAGATATTTTTTATTCTAGAATTTAAACTTTAATTCTAGAAAATATAGTGAGAAAATCAAGGTATATCATATCACGTAATACACGATCACAGTTGTCTTCACAAGTAACATTTCTGTCGGAAACGATGCACAAGTATTTGGCCTACGTCAAAGTTTTGTCCGCTTCGATCTATATTCCATACAACAAAAGTTATTTATGAATAAGTCAAAAATTTTGATGGAAAATCATAATTTTTGATAAAAAAATGTTTATTTTTCCCTATAAAAGCAGATTATTACACTTTTGTTTCTATTATTTTCAAGAAAATATGGTAATGAAGTACAACTGTTGACAATTTTTTATTGCTTAAATTCAGTTTTATAATAATTAATTTTTTTTATGGAATACTTGAAGTTAAATTGTGCATGCAAAAAACACTTTCCTAAAAACTGGCTCATCTCACATTTGTATTTTATGTCTGGTTCCGAAATAATTGCTCAGAAAGCTAAACAAAGGCGAAAAATCTTTATGAATCAACACCCCGTAATACTGGAACCAAACATTCGAACACAATTTCAATTATTTTTTCGGGAATCAAATCAAAATTCTTTATAACGTGTTTGAAAGAAAAGATTTAACGATCCCGTTTTTTGTGTTTTTTGAATGATTTTAGGTATGCTTGAGCCCCAATTGTGGCTCTGTGGTCACAAGGGTTAAGGTCGTCGGTCACGAAAATAAGGCTCATTTTCGACATTTTCACTGAAGTTTCTAAGAAACCTGGCTGCAGCATTTATTATATTTATTTAGTTCAACTCTTCAGGATGTTGCCTGTATTCAAAGGATCTGATACTTCAAGCTACGCTTAGATAACAATTTTCAGTAGGCGAGCCTTGAAAGCCCTTTTTCATTCATCCCTGATCATTTTTTTTGTTAATTGCAATTTATTTTTCATATACACGTTCTCGAAAGTTCTGAGTCAGAACTTCTGACAACAAACGTCATGACGCGTCACCACATCGTCGCCGACCCTGACCCCAAAAAATTCCCTCTTTAAAAACGCTTAATTTTTACTTGTCAAAAAATTTGCGCTCTAGCTCTTCATACGGAGTCGCTACTGGTTACAGCACCCCTGTCAAATCTCGAAAATTTGACAAAAAAATTGATTTTGTTTTCAAAATTTTTTAAAAAACAAAAAAATCCTCGGTCTTTAAATTACCAGAAAAAATTCTCTACAAGATGGGTCAAACACATTGATACGAATTTTCGACTTTTGAAATTCCATATTTCAAATCGCTTATCATAACTGTTGGACCGGGGTTGACCCATTTGCGGTGGCTTTTTTTCGAGACGGCGGCATTTTGCACTACGCGCGGCAAAGTGGTTTTATCACAGCGGCGACTACGAAATAACAAAATAAAAAAAAAGATTCAGCTGATTTAATAACAGAATATAAAATAAAGCATTTTTACAGGAGATCATGATATAATCAAACCCATCTTTTAGAAAATATGCAGTACCGTTCTTGGCCAATTACCCAACATGTTCGTATACCTGAAAATAATTAAACTTAAAATTATGGTAAGGAATTTAGTTTGGAAATAAATCCAAATTTATAGTCGGACTATCATTGTCATGCATATATCGTTTCAAAATAAAAATTAACCTTTGCCAACTTGAAATTTAACGTTATAAGTAGGAATGGCAATAATTCTTTGATATCTTGATACCACATTTGAACTGCTTTTGCTATCTGTCACAGGATTTAGTTCGTTATGATTATTTTTGATAAAAAAACATTTTCACGTGATTTGCATTAATCGGATTGTATTTGGTATAATAATAGGCTACGGTGCTTGATATTGGGAGCGTCAAACTTGATTGGTGCGTTACATCAGCCGATTAACCCCCAGCCAATAAGACCACGCTTAATTGGAGACTAGTGGGATTCGAACACGCGCTATAGCGATCACCCTCATTTTCACGAATAACTTTGGTTGGAAAAAATATATATGAACAAAAAGTTTTTAGAATTGAAATCATTTTTAATCACTGATTGCTCAAACAATTAAAAATGGCGTTCAAAATAGAAAAATATTTGTTCTTGAAAATCATAAGTCGAATTTCTTATTTTTTTTCAAATTAGCTCGAATATTTAAAAACTAATCAAAATTTTTCATCAGACATAGAAACAGGAATGACTATGTAATGTCCATCATTTTCAGATGAATAACTGTGAAATAACCTTGAATTTTTTTATTCAAAATCTCATTTACCGACCACTACCGCATAAGAATCATCAGTAATCTAAATATTCTTATTTGTAGCTCATGCTGTCTACTGTTTTGACTGCAATTTCACCCTGTCCTAAGCTGTGTAAATAAAATTTTAAGTTTGACGATTGTTTCTTGGTAACTTCAAATTTCTCCAGAAATTCAT
>SCLH01000216.1:187702-216661 GCA_004367855.1 Oikopleura vanhoeffeni
ATTTCTGTTCCTTTACTCAGTCGTAATTTACTTTTAGAAATGTCAAATTTGTTGCCGAAAATCAGAGTTGCTTTTCTGGCTGTTTCTTTGATTGTTTTTACTTTTTTCTCAATAACTTCCTTCTTTCCTTATGATTGTGTTAATTAAAAATATAATCAGTATTTGTGACACTGACCTTGACAAACTGGGCAAGTTTTTTTGTTTCTAAACCTTTTCCCTTGATTAGGGTCTGCATGGTCAATCTACAAAGGAAGGTCTTTTCTAGTTAACGGCAAAATTAAAACCCACTGTGATATTTTTCAAAAGCACCAAATATTAATGTGCGTACTCTGCATGTCTAACAAACCAAGAACTCAAGCAAGTGCCAATCGGCACTTAATAATTAAAATAAAATATTTCGAAATTCCCTGTACATACTTGATCTCATTATGCATTTTAATTACCAAATTCAAGTTTTAATATCTGACATTGCTAGGAATATATGATTTTTCTCTTGAACATAGTTTTTAAGCCTAAGCTTTGATTTTTTTTGTACGATCAAATATTTTCATCACGAAAATATATATCTGTATGAAATTTTTTGATAATTGAAGAAAATTGAAGAATTTAAAATCGCATAAAATTCGTGTGTTATTACCTATAAGAATGAGCGTGCTTAATGACCACTCGGTGGCAATCGACACTGTTTAAGTACACAGGTTAATGAAAGACTAAGCTCGTGTGATTTATAAAATTTTGTATACACAAATTATGTGTATAAAATTTTGTATACACACATTATGTGTATTACACATAAGCATGAATGTTTGAGAACTTAATAATTTTATTTTAAACAATCAATTTTTTCTGTTAAAAAAAAATAAATAATCAGCTTAGTTTGCAGAACCTAATTCTTGATGAAACGTTGTGTGCACTTTTATAATAACCCCAACTCCACGACATTTTCGACAAGTTATTCGTTCTGATGATATTTCTTCCGCCTTAGATATATACAATATTTTTAGACTATTTTGTTGTTTTAATGATAGTTTGAATGATCACAGTATCAAATAATTTATATTGTCTGCTTTTTATAGATTGTTGGTGCATATATCAATGTGCTTGGGAAAATAAGCTTTATTTTTAAACTCACATATCTCCTGTTAAAAATTGAGTGGGCTTTTTCTTTAAATGTATATTGAAGTTCGTAACCTTGAAAGGTATGAAAAAGATTATTTGCTAAAAAATATTAAAATCAATCGTTAAATGGATAAAACCTCATTGCTGCTTTTTCTGTTCAGTGTTGAATAAAGTCAAACCGGTCCGAAGTCAAACCGGACTCCGAACCCTAAATATGACTCATATCTGAAAATTACATTATGTCAAATTGACATTGTCAATATAATTTTAGTTAGATAAGCCATCTTGTAGAACTATTCTTTATCTTGTAAAAAACAAATCTCAAATTTTATTTGTATGCATACACTCCTTCAAATACATGTATAAGCGACAAAAGAGGACCTAAAGGAAAATGTATAAACCTAGCTCCTGCCTGGGTTTATTGTAGAAATTGGCTGAATTTTGACACTAAACTTTAAAAGTGGTATTATAAACTTTATCTTTAGACGATTTTCAATTTTCACTATATTTTCTCCAGGACTGTGTAAAAACAACCGTTTTTGGCAATTATTCGTCAGAAAAACTATCACCTCCTAGGAAAATTTATTCAACTTTTCTCTAAGCCAGCTCATAAAAATACAAACAGTAAACTTAAGAGGGTATGCGACTCTGATTTGACATTTTCTTGATGAAATATACCGAAAACTAAGAGCTCATGAAAAACTTTTTGGGCACTTTTTGAGATTGGTGGTGGTTTCGCGGTAATTTGATAACAGGCTTTCCCGCTTGCGGTCGTCAAAGTGGTCAATTTGAGTTATTCAGATTTAAATAAGAAACTAACAATTATTTTATATTTCAGGTATATTATTTGAAACTTGGCTCTAGAACGTTTATCTTGGCTTTTGTTGGGCAAAATTTTTTTACTTAGAAAATACCGTAGATATCCCTTAATTCATACAGTAAAACATATCAAATCACATGCAATGGCTTTAAAGGTACCATCAAAAGATTCGGCGTTTAGACAATTTATATTCACAAAAAGCGTAAGAGAGCAAAATTATTTTCTGCTCAAAAGCGCATTCTATAATCATCAATCGTCTATAGTTTATAATATCGTCATGAGAAAGTTGCCTACGCTGAATATTTTTGTGGTAGCAATTGCATGTTATTTAAGATGTATAACTGTATCAATTGGAAGTTATCTACTTAATTTTATGACTTAACAAATCGCCTGACATAATCCAAGATAATCGTTTCAGAGTCAAGTTTGATATGAAATAACTGTGATTTAAAATAAACTTTAAGATTCCTATTCAAATAAGAATCTTTGATGGCCTCCAGTGGGATGACCTATTATCGGATGACCGCGAGAATAGTATGCAGTTTGGTGATTTTCTTCCACAAAATATTTTTGCCGATTTTTTAAGTGTTTTTTTATATTCTGTCAATTTTCATCAAATTTGAACCGTTCATTGAAAAATATAATGATTATTTTTAATAATTGAATACCACTTAGTTTTTCATATGGTCCAAATGATATATTGAACTTTCGTATAATTAAAACTTACCAAAAAACTTACCTTGTGTTTTTCCTCCAAATTCATTAAATCGACCAAATTATTAGATAGGGATCCAACTGGCTGCGTAATAGTTTTTATTTTACTTTTTATAATTGAGCGAGTTATTTCGTACTTGTAAGATAGCGAAAATTTGAAATTTATAACAGAGACTTTTCGAGGCTCATAAGATCGATAACCAAGACAGGATAAGGCTCCATCTGAATATATATTATTTTGGATAGTTATAATTGGTTTATAAATTATAATGCACATATCAATCCCGATGCCCGAGTGCCTTAAAAAATTTGCTTGGAAAATCATAGGGAATTTCTTTAAGGCACTCGGGCATCGGTATATTCATATCTGTAATGACGAAAAAGTCATTTTTTGGTAACTTTACCTAAAATTCCGTTGTCAGAAATTCGCTGCTTGCATATATGATTGAGATAATATGATTAACATTCACTTGATATTCAAGTCTTGAATATTTGTTGTTAGTCACAAATGGGAACATTCACATAAGTAAGAGGTATAGGCTGGAAATTATTTTTGTAGGGCTGTTTATATTTTCTTAGCGGAGATTTTCCAAAGCTTATGAAGTATTGGAAAATTAAAAGATTTCGTGAAACTCTGGAAAATTGTGTGAATTTTTGTAAATGGTTTTTGTTTTTTTCGATTTTTGCCTCAGGGGCCGGCAATCGGGTCAAAAGTACCGAAAATGACTTTTTTTCGATGTTTTTATGAAAAGCCTTTTCTGTGGAAATTTCAAATAAGCCATCTCCGAGATATATTAAGCTAAAGAGGGCGTAAACATCAAATGAGAAGTAATTTTTTTAATTTCGGCCTGATTGGCTTTGAATCGACAAAAAATCACACCAACCACTTAGTTGACCGCAGTTAAACACCAGTTTTTTTCGATATACCAAGGATCCCAGGGTTTTTATTGGAAAAACTTGAGATTTTTTGAAACTCCCGGAAAGTGTCTGAATTTTATTGCGCGAAAATGACAATGTTTTACATAAAAGTAATAGTTAGGAAATATAAATGCCACCAAAATATCCCTTGGATATGATTTGCTGGGAACGATATTAGCAATTATGGTCCGATTATCAACACAGCTAATTCTAGAAAGCTATTTGAGTTGTACGTTTTTAGATCTCTAGGACCGTCTTTGTTCAAAATTCGACCAGAAATTTATTTGAAAATTCAAAAGTGGCAAAAAGTTAACCGCCAAGTGAAAGAAAATTGAAAAAGTCTCTAATCTGTCTCTAAGCACCAATCCCCTTTATTCAGCAAGTTTCATATGTTTTAATTACCTGGATACTCTTCGCATAATCCCTTAACGATAATCGGACCTAATTCATCTATTGTAAGATCATTTAAACTTGAGAAGTCACTGATCGACATTAAAGGGCTATAAATATCGTTTCACTTCTGAAATAAACTAATAAATTCTGAATTCTTTTCCAACTGAAAAAAAATAATATCAATAATTTATGAATAATTTGAAATAAATTTTAATGAGTGTATTCACGGAGGTCTTTTGTTTCGTTCCATCGACACATCTCTATTTAGTTCACATCAATTTGAGAATTGATAGAAAATAATTTTCGAAAAAAAGGATCAAATCAGCCGTGTAATTCAAAAAACTATTGCGATTTGTTTTTAATCCTTGTCGAATATTTCATACATCATATTTAATCTAAGCTCAAGCAACAAGCAGATTTGCGCAGGAAAAGTATCATTGTTTAATCTACTGTGCAAATTCAATCTTGAATTAATTGCTCATGGCATCGTATAATAAAGCATTTTTATCCGCCTTCTAACTATCAACCTCTATGGTTATTCTGTGCCTTTATTTTGTCACCCCTGATTATGATATTTTTGCAAACACATTCACATTCACTTCATCATAGTCCATGAAAAATCTGAATGCAATTGCCTTAATTTAGAAAAGTCGAAAAAGGAGTTCTGCGGCGGTAACATTTCCGCCGTAATTATCAATAGAACAGATGCAATTTATGTCGCAAAAGAACCAGAGCACAATAACAAAAAAAAACTCGGACGAATTGTTGATTTTTTCACTATAGTTGATAACTTCAAAATAATTTCAAGTAGAAATTCAAAGTGATCGCATCGCTTCGAAAATTTACATGATTTAAATGTCACTGAATTTGACAAAAATTATGCAGTCGGCTGATTGGCCAAAAGTTATATTAGAGATCACCTCCGCCAATCATCTTCGCGCATTCTGCATCATTTCGGATGATAGGGTGATAATAATTCAAAAATAAACGTTAATACGCTGACAATGCATTAGACGAGATCCTTAAGTTTTCATAGAGGTAGACTATGATCATTTACGGCTGAAAGTAGTGAAGTTTTATAAATATAATCACTTTAAAAAAAGCAAAACATTAAAAATGCATTATAAGTTTTTCTGGTTATGCTTTATTTTTAATATAACGTGCATGGCAATTTGAAAAGAGCAGTATAATCATGCAACGAAAATGCACGACGTTTGCCAAAATTGACTTTCTGCACAAATACAGGAAAAGTAATTTCCTCACGAACCCTTTTGTATTTGCCAAACAATCGCGAGAAAGTACTTGATAAACAACTCAAAACTGCCGTTGCTAGATTTACGCGGACGAACTAAGCTACTGTTTGCTTGAAATGGTGCTGAAGTATTCAAGTTGATTATGCCCAAAGCCTGCTGAGAGTCTCAAAAAATTAAATTATATAAACTGAATATATATTTATCAGTTAAAACAAAATAAAACAATTAATGCATGTTTATTATAACAAAAATTTTTTCTTCAGCTGATGTTATTTTCCAAAGATATAATATCGAATGCACCTGATGTAGTTTTTGTCGACTCTCTTTCGCTAAAATTAACCAAATACCAATCATTGAAACAGTCATGCAAAAAATATATTAATGGGAAGAAAATAATTGACGGAAAAACTGTCATAATGCCAAGAACTTTAGTAAGTT
Organism: Oikopleura vanhoeffeni; assembly: GCA_004367855.1. Taxonomy (NCBI): domain Eukaryota; kingdom Metazoa; phylum Chordata; class Appendicularia; order Copelata; family Oikopleuridae; genus Oikopleura; species Oikopleura vanhoeffeni. The sequence continues at coordinate 193,358 of SCLH01000216.1, forward strand.
TCGTAAATATACTTAAATTTTTGTTGAAGTATCAATGATGCTGTATCATATCCTTTATCAAAAGTAAGTCTATTTCGTAAGTATAGTGTCCAAGCCGTTGAAATTTGTACATTTCGGCGGTTCAAAACGCCTTTTCCGATGAAGGATTAAGATACTCAAATTAACCAAACATATTCAAAGATAAATTTACGGAAAATTGATCCTAATCGGACTATTTTTCATATTTTTTCACAAAAAATTTTGAGATGGAAAAGTTTTTTTATAATAAGTTTAGAAAATAAAAAAATGGTCGTATTCCAAATTTCTTATTTTGTTCGAGTCATCATTAAGTGTGCTCATTTTAAATAGCCTGAAAAACGGTGGGTTTCTAAAAGCCAAGGTTTTAACATCCTCAACTCTAAAAAGGCTATAAAGGTAAGTAGGAACGGCTCAATTTTTTCATGCTAAACATTTTTTAATTATATCCAAATTGGAGCCCTTGAAACGTATAAAACTTTGTTTTTAAATTTTCAGTCACTGCTCAAACATGAGAAACTGCTTTTGATATTGTTAACGTTAAGTTTTTCCGTTCCTGCCTTCTCTTAGAGTAATAATTGATGAAATAATATATTTGTACGAAGGTTATATATTATTTAAATTGAATAACCTCAATTTGACAAATGACGGTCAATATATATTGATGAGTGAACTTTTGACCGAAAAGAAATGATATTATTTTGAAACTTTTCCAGAGCTAACTGATCGAGAAAATATCCAGTGTTGACACAATTTGACAGTACAACTAATGTAGGGTGGGAAATGCGATTTTCGACTAGTCCAAAATTGGTTTTTCTTGGCCTACAAAAATATAGCCAGTAACATTGCGAGTTCAAAAAAAGATAGAAATTTCTTTTTGAAAGGTTACTATAGGTCAAAATTGACTTCAAAAATTAAGAAACTGTATTTAGACCAGAAAATTTGTGTTCCGTGCCTATTCCTACATATCATTAAAGTGCCACAAAAAAGTGGTTTATTTAAATAAAATTGAAAAAATTCGAGTTGCGGACGACCATATTTTTTTTTGGCAAAAATTGAAAAAATTCATTTTTGAAAAAAAAACAGAAAATTTCGATATTTTTTTTTGAGTTTTTGACGAAAAATCAAAAATAAAGACTTTTCAGACGTTCGTTGTTGCTTAACCCCACCTGCACGAGATGTCCAACCCGCCCACTGCACGAGAGTGTTTCAGAACACATACATAGTTAGGGAGCGCACCGATTAAACTAACGAGAGACCTACAGTAGTTGATACAAATTGTTTGACCGCACGGGGGTTGTTGACCCAGAAAAAACGATTCCGGGCACAGAAAAAAGTTTTTGGCCATCTAGTGGTCAGAAATTGACTTTTCAAAACGCCCTTTTAGAGCACTAACTTCGATTTTGAGCATACAAAACTCCATTAACCCGTGTGAGCACAACACTTATATAGGTGACTGCATATTTAAAATCATCTAAAATATGCAAAAAAACCATCGTAGAATTGTCTTCTTCGAATACATTATGAAGAATTTTGCAAGGATTTCAAAAAAGTGACTTATTTTTTTTTTGAAATTTTGTCAAATTTTACGGAAGGTTGATTTTTTGAGATTTTTTCAATCTTTTACTTCTAAAAAAAATAAATGCGACCTATGCGTCAATTAAAATTTGAAAATAGCCAGTTTTTAGGAAAGTGTTTTGTCCATGGTTGACACTCAAAACAAAGATTATTGGTTATCAGGAACAGATATTTTTTTTTAAAAGTGATATTTCAAATTTTCAATTTTAAGTATTTCACGAAAATATTTTAATTATTTAAAATTGATTCGAGCAATTAAATATTGTCCACAGAGTCACTTGATTAGTAAATCGACCCAGAAATAATATCAGAAGTGTACTTATCTGCTTTTATAGGGAAAATAACCATTTTTTATGAAAATTGTGATTTTTTCATCAAAATTTTAAACATATTTTAAAATAATTTTTGATTGATTATATATAAATCAAATCAAAAAAAAGATGACATAGGTCAGATCCTTGTGCATCGATTCCAATACAAAATAATTTGTGAACACCACTGTAAGCTTGTATCACGTGATATGCTGTACCTTTGCTCTTATCAGTAATTTTCTAGACCTAAAAATCAAAATTCTAGAATAAATCAATGTCGGATGCAAAAATATCGTTTGAACTTCCTTATGCAAAAAAAAATGAAACTCTAACTACCTTGGGCTTTCTGTAATACGCGGTTGAACAGTCACCTATATATAGGTGTCGGTGCCTTGGCGGAACTTTTTTTTTTGTGCTCACACGGGTTAACAGATTTTTCAAGAATAAGGGCCGTTGTCACAATAGAATTTCTACCTTTTGATCATTATCTTGTTCCAGTACTGTTAAACTGCATTAAACAACAAATTGCATCCAAATAAATGCAGTTCCGGTCTGATGAGAAAATTTCTAGAACTCACCAAAATTCTTATAAAATTAAAAAATAAGGGGAACTATCCGGGGTCTGTTACGATATTCCGCCGCCAAATGACACTTGCCCAAAATATTTTTGGACTATGTGTTGGGAAACACGCTCGTGCAGGTGGGGTTAAGGCAGTAACCGACACGTTTATTTACGAAAAAAAGTATTTTGGACCATTTTGTCAATTTTCAATTTTTGTCCGCCAAAACCGAAATTTCGAAAAAAGAGTGCTAATGCATTATGAGTGAGGCTTCAGAAGCTTGGCTTCTCTGGAGCCTGAAACAAAAACTGAATGAAAAATTGTAAAAATTGAAGGAGAGGATACGTTCTGAGTGATTTTCAAGGAGGCTTTTTAAAAGCGTAGGTGAGATTGTATCAGATTAATGTTAAATTAAAAATGATCGCGAATAGTTGTTCTTCGAGATTAAAAAACTTTTTGGGATATCAGCCCTGCCAGTTTCTCCGACAATACCTTCGTAAAAGGTCAAAATCTGCAACACCCACTCCCTTAAAGTATATTTGTAGGTTATTATCTGGTCACAGTGCTTATTCAACTGCATAAAACAAAAACATTTCGGGTCTAATTAGAATTTCTGAAACTCACCAAAATTCTTGAAATTAAAATAAGGGGAACTTTTGAGGGTCTGTTGAACAGACTCTGTTTCGATATTATAATGCTGGCCAAAATGACCCTTACCAAATATATTTTTGGTCTTTGTAAATTGAAACACACTTTTGCAGGGTCATAGGTTTGCAGAAACTATTTCCTAATCTGTCCTTTAAAATGATCGTCGACATTTCGCTCTCTCTCAATTGTGAGAGAAAGTACGAAAATTGACCATTATAACACCGTGTTATTTTGACTGCCTGGTCGAAATTGTCCACACATACTGTTCTCAGTCAGATACAATTCATAAATTAAAAAACAGAATCAGAATAACAAATTTAAACANGGGTCATAGTTTTGCAGAAACTATTTCTTAATCTGTCCTTTAAAATGTTCGTCGACATTTCGCTCTCTCTCTCTATATTGTGAGAAAAAGTACGAAAATTGACCATTATAACACCGTGTTATTCTGACTGCCCGGTCGAAATTGTCCGCACATGCTGTCCTCAGTCAGATTCAATTCATAAATTAAAAACAGAATCAGTGGTCGGCATAACCTGATCGGCTCGACTTGATCGGATTGACTTTTTTTCGATCCGATCCGATCAGGTTTTTCAAATCTTCAATCCGATCAAGTTCGATCCGATCATGTTTTTGAAATTGTCGATCCGATCAAGTTCGATCCGATCAGGTTTTTGATATAGTAGTCTTAAAAAGAAGCGCAGTATCAAACTTAGTACGAATAATTGTAAAAAAAAAAATTTTAAAAAGGTTGCTGACGGGGGTCTACAATGACTTTGAAAATCAAAATTTGAAAGACCTTAAAGGGGGTGTGGTGAAATGAAACAGCGCTGAAAAAAATTTCCTTTATTTTCCTTGAAATTCAACTGGTGAAACGAAAATTGGGTTCGAATCAACAATCAATAATTTTCTTTTCGTCGTGCGTAGGCGACAACGCAAGACAAAACAAACAAATCAAAACCAAACAACATATCTACTGCGGAAATAATTTCAGCAAAAACTTATTTTACTTATAAAACAAACAGAGAATAATTTTTCAACGATTTTTCGGGTAATGGTATGGCAAATTTCATACGAATTTCTTAAATATTTTGTTTTAAATTCAATTTTGAACAAAATTGACCGAGATTATTCAGATTTTAAAGAAACAATTTCTGAATTTCATTTTTACCGTTAAAAACAAAAGGAGATTTTTTTTTAAACCGGACCTCTCGGTAATTATTTTGAAGACGTCGTACTTTCATCGAAACATTTGTTTGAATAAATTAAAAAGCAAATTGGACAGCGAGATTTTTAACTACTGTTGTGAATTGAGATCATATATTTTTTTTTTTTTTTTCTTTTTTTTTAACCGGTTTTTTCAGTACGACACTGGTGAGCCCACCTTTCAACCAGAATAAAAAATGTACTTGGCAGTTGATAGAGAAGCTTTAATCTCCCAGTATTTTTTTTTCTCATTTATTCTTATCTGCCCGTTCGACCCTTTCAGTCCAGCTTAGAGGAAAGGCGCTCATTTCCCAGCAATTCCAACATTCTAACACCCACAACCCCCTTAAGGGGGTATATCTAGATAATTCGACATATTCACGATGATTATTCTAAAACTAAAGCGTAATGAGCAAAAACCGTAAAATGCTTATTTGTAGACGAGCTTTATCGATCCGACGACTTTTGAACAATTCTAGAACGACGCCAAAATAACCGACGAATTTTTCAATTCAATTTCAGACTTCAAAATCTATCTCCTCTGAAGATTATATTTGCAAATGGCTCAAATTTTTACAAGTATTCTCCAGAACATTTGTAGAGATTAAGACGAGTTTTTTGCATTTCCATCTTAAACTCGAAATTATGATTTTTTTGGGTCATTTTCGAAAAAATTTTTCGAAAGTAGGCTCAAAAGAAAGCCAGTGAACACTGATGAGAAAGCTGGCTTACGTCAAGTCGATATTTTGAAGTTTTGTGCTCTCAAATTCGAGCAAACGTTATTTTTTTTAAATTCATCCTTTAAAAAATCACTTAGAAAAAAATCGAAAAAATGCGAAATTTCGAAAAATTTTTTTGATGAGTTGGGTTCTTATTACACTTAATTATCACCGCTACCCTCATCAAATTTGGAGCATTGTTAATGCCTCTAAGGCCTTTATTTAATGCAACAGATATAACCCCCTAAAATTCAATTTTCGGCAGCTGTCCCTACACTGAAAAAAAAAATTTTATGCTCATTTTTCTGAATCTCCATGATCAGGTGCTTCGTTTGAGCAAACTTATGACAAATAAATTTGAAAAAATACGAAATTTTTTTCGAAATTTCAGAAAAAAAAAAGTTTGAAATTTCCAAAAAGATTAATTAAAAATTTTTTCAATCAATTTCATCCGATAAAAATTTTTTTTGTGAAATATAGGTCGGAACAACTGTCAAAAACTGGACTGTTGAAAACTCAAACGTAAAAAATTAACACTGGGGTGTACCCTTAATCCGTACACCTTAGCTCGGCCAAAAAATCGTTCGGATAAAGGGTTCACGTCTTACATAGGTCGTTAAGGCTTTATAAGCGTTTCAACTCCGACCAAAAAATCGAGAGCAGATAAGGGTACATCGCGCATGCATCGTAGGGAATGAGCGTGCGTTTACGGATAAGTGTATCGACAATGTTCAAAAACACTGATCGGATGAACGTGATCGGATCGACAATTTCAAAAACCTGATCGGATCGAACTTGACGATCGAAGATTTCAAAAAACTAAGGGTGGGTTTTGTTCCGAATTTTCTTGGAGGTTGATATTATATGTGAAAATGGAAGACAAAATTACGAAAAAAATTTTTGGTCGTCACGGTTGATTCAAAATTATATCGATTTCCTCAAATAGCGAAAATAGCTCTCTTCAACCACCAGGTGGCGCCGAGTGTCAAAATTAATAATTGTCAAAGTTTTCGCCCTCAAAAGTCACTCTAGTAAGTATATTTGTAGATAATTATCTGTTGTTCCAGTACTTGCATTTAACAAAAAATTGCATCTCAAATAATGCATTTCCGGTCTGAATGAGACCATTTCTAGAAACTCATCAAAATTCTTGAAATTTAAAAAAATAAGGGGAAACTATTGGGGGGTCTGTTCCGATTTCCGCCGGCCAAAAATGACACTCCCCGAAAAAAATATTTTTTGGTCTTTTTGTTCCTGAAACACGCTCGTGCAGGTGGGGGTTAAGTGATATCTGGGCATTTTCAAAATATAATTAATCAGTCAGCATAGAAAAAGTGAAAATTTCAAAAGCGAAAAAGTGAAAAAAAGGTAAATTTGCGCTTTATTGAGTCTGAATATTCAGGTGAAAACAATTAAATAATTGGACATAAGTGAAACAATACAGGGTAAAACATACATGGCTGAACTATAGTAATAATTGGCAAATATTAAAAGCGGGTTCAGACAGAAACTTCTTGTCTCATGTACAGGGGGAANCTCACGTGTCGCGGAACACATATTTTCGATTTTTCAATTCGCATTTCCCACCCTAAACTAATGGCACAATAATAACTGGCGCAAATAACACCATCATAAGTATTTGAGCAATTCGACCAACTTTCAATGCAATCGTGTGATAGCAGCTCAATTAATTCAATTACTGACGATAAATACTGACAATAAGTTTATACCCTATGGTCCATAGGCTATGGAACATTTTCACCCGATAAATGTTTTATTCGCAACGTTTGAACTCTCGACGCTCATTGAGTGAAATGATATTGCCAATTACTTAAATGGCTTGAAAGTTCTTTGGTTTGCCATATTAACCTATAAGTATCTAGAGTTTAAATATCGTGATTGAAAGATTTCTAAGGCTAGAATAATCCAACTGTAAACATTGTTAATTTGATAGTCAATGACTATTAGTCATCAAGAAATAAAATAAAATTTTGGTGTTCTTCTTAATAAAAGTTGGTATAAAACTTCGATTGGTCCTTTTTATTATTAAGTCGTTCGAATGACCCTTAAGGGAGTACTGGTCGCATTTAAAGACTCGGACATGAAATTTNCTGTTTCTAGTACTTCATTGAGGCGACGCTGAAAACCCTGTTTTTGGCCTTAAAATGCGACCAGTACTCCCTTAAAACATTTTTGCTCTTTTCTGAAAAGATGAAAAAATTAACCTTAACGAGAGTTTCTCTTATAAACTTAATAAGTTAGTGGTTTTGATAATTTTAGAAATCATCGTATCCTGAAAAATTACTTGGATAATTTTCACTTTTCCAACTTTTAAAAACCATCAAATCTTGAATTATTTTAGCTCACTTGAAGATCATTGAGAAAATTTTTTTGAAATGGGACCAAAAATTTCAACTCAGTTTCCAATTTTTCTCTCTTAACAAATCAGAAATAAGTAAGAATATAAAATTTAAAGCAACTATTTACATTTATCTTGATAATAATTTTTCATTTTTTTCCAAATATATTTAATCTGAGTCCGGTATCATTGATGCAACGGAATAGATACCTCAAAATAACATCACATCTTTTCTTCGACATTTTATTTGGACAAAATTAGCTTTAAAAGACTGTGATCATTTAATTGCGCATTCATTGAAATTATTAAAGGTCGCTTTGATCAACAACTATCGATCTCAAGTTCGAATTTAATTCAATTGACTATTAAAAATTTTGAATTGTGGTAATAATGAATTCTTTAGAAACTTGTGAATAAAACTCAGCAATATATTCAGCAAAGCGCAAATTACAGGTTGGCAGTATTAGTTCAAAATACAGTATGTATTTTTTTTATTGTCGAACAGAATCTCAAATATCCGTGACACTTGAGATTCTGTTCGACACTAAAAAAACACATACTGTATATAAAACTTTCGGAAAAGTATACCGAATGTGTTTTAACTTTTGGGGTTTCCCCGAGGAGATTCACGCCTAACCAATCAGAGCGCGACTTGGTTAATTTATTTAAGGGGTGATTCAATCTCCCCGGGGAGAACCCCTCAAGCTAAAACACATTCTGTAATACTGACGTGAATTTTAGCAAATGAAAACTTGACAGGAATATCGACAAAACAAATATTTTTTTTGAAAAAAGCCAATTTCACAAAGAGTCATTCTGTGAATAGTGTCAGAAATGGTAATTTGATTGCAAACAAGAATATCAGCATTTTTTTAAATCAAATTTGAATTTTTCATCATTTTTCTATTTTGGCCTTTCACTGCCAATCCCAAATTTCAGCAATTAATTTCACTTGACAAACATTTCAAACACAGAAAAATTTCATAAAACTTTTTTTAATTGAGTAAAATAAATTCACATTACATTTTTCAAATGGTACAGAAATATCAGATTTATAACATCGACATTGTAAAGTTACTTGAACAACGGAAAGTGAGAATTAAAACGAAAGTATTTCGGCCACTGAAAGCAATTTCGTTTTAAGTTATAATTAGTAAATTTAAAAATTTATGAAAATGTTAAGCCGTTAAGCCCTAAGAGGGTTCTGGGTGCTGGATTGCATGCAAAAATTATCTTTCTATGTTTGATAAATTGAGCAAATAAATGTAATTCCTTGGTCAATCGGTCTTGAGAAGTCAATTTCGGCGAAGAAAATTTTTGTAATTCGACTTTGAACCCTTTTTTGAGAGTTTTAACCAAAAATAGCATATCACATAAATAAGGACAAAAATTAGTAGGACATAACAAAATGCGCCAAATTGGGAGTAGATCGACATCATTAAAAAGAATGCCGCTCACCTTTGATTTCAAATATTTCATAAAACACCTAATTAGATGAACTGGCAGCAATAAGTGGTCGGAAATCCGGTGATTACACTTACACAGCTGATTATTTTAGAAAAATTATGTAGTCATATTTGATATCAAACTGTTAAGCCATGTGTTACTTATTAACAATATTTGTCAAGTTGCGTTGATTCTCAGTCCCAAAATAAGCCGGCTGCATCGCACTACTGCCACCCCTACAAATTGACCAGCGTTTTGTAAACACCCGATGTATTTGGAGTATGTTTAGAGATATGAATAAACCTATTTATGATAAAACCCCAACTCTTAGTTTATATACTTTCAGTGGAGCCCTTAAAAATCGAATCACCCTGAAATTTCAAAATTAATTCCTGAATGTTGGTATGAAAAAATTGGGAGTTATTATTATTTTAAGTTTAATTCTTCAATTTTTAAAAATTTTTGCTATCAAAAATGAAAAAATAAGTTGTGCGTTTAGGCCGCAATATTTACATTTTGAGAGATGCATCAAATTTGACTTCTTGGTCAAAAGTTTAAAAATTCGGAGATGCACAAAATTATATTTTTGGGTTTACAGACTGTAAATTACAGTGCAAAAACCGTTATAGTGCGTTAAATTGGCTGATTTATGAAGATCGAATAGATTTAGCTAGATTTAAGCCAATAAACGTAAACATCATTCAATTTTGATTAGAATAATTATATCAGACTTTGTCTGAGGATTAAAACAAAATTCCGATCAGAGCGCAGAGACGAAATAAGACAAAAAACGCGGATGTTAGAAAAATTGAAAAGCTGAATAAGAGATTGGGTAAAACTTTATAAGGTGTAAAGTAAATGGTTTATTTCAAAGTGTTTTTATAAGCGATATTTATTTTATAGGATAAATGTTCATGGATAGTTTTTTNTATTTAAAATCAAAATCTGATGACTTAGTTTCAAATGACGCGTCGTTTTCTCATCCCTGTGTTTTTGAGGGACCAAATCTTTGGGAGAGGGCAATAAAGAGATATCCCTTTATCACCTTTTGGTTAGAATGCGTAGCCACTACTCCTTTTAACGTGTGATTTTAACGTTGTGGCTACGCATTCTAAACAAAAGGTGATAAAGGGATATGACACATTCAATACCAATAATCCATATCAAATTTAAAATCGTCGCAAGTTAAAAATCGGAAAAAATGTTCTATAGGCAAAATGTGCTTGAAAACCTGTTATGATTTTGGAAATAATGTGTTTGTAAGAATTAAGCTTTGTACTGTAGTTATTCGAATGGTAATCTGCGATAAATCTGAGACAATAAACGTTGCAATAAGTTCAAGTAGTTCAACAAATTATATTTTGTTTAATCTGGATAATTAGTTTGTAGAAAAACTTGTAAAACAGAATCTAACAAGTTCTTCAAAATTTAGATAATTGGTTATGAATGGGGGTACCATGTCAAAATCAGGTTCAACTTTAGTTTAAATTTCAATAAGTGGTCCAAAAACACCAGATTTGTTTCTGACAATTAATCAAATCCGGTAAATTGCGAGGAGGCATTTAAATGAAATCAAAAGAAAAAATAATCTGAGAAAAGAAAATGTCACGAAAAGATTTAGATAAAAACATATACAGGGTGTAAGATGACAAAAAAGTTTGAATTTAACCTTTATTTTTGTCATTTTTTGGACAACATTTGTAAATAATTTGGCTTTTCAAAACAGCTCATCTGATTGAGTTCAGAAAGTCCAAACTGAGCACAACTGTTAAGAGAAAAATGGTCCGAAACAGACCATTGTTTTCAATTTTCGAATAAAAACTGATAATCAAATAATTACAGTTATCTCGGAAAAAAATTATTATGGCTTTAACAGTGGCTATTATGTGCGAAGAGGTCCCGTACTCAATTGTCAAACTTTGAAGCCATTTCAATTTTAAATATAACTTTTAAAAATTCAACTTTAGTCGAAGCTCCCTTTTCCGCATTATCGCAACTTTTTAGAGCATGAGCTTTCGGTTTCAAAATGTGGTAATAAGCAAACCTTTCAATTAAAACTATAATTTTTTAATCAAACAAAGTTTCGAGAACAAACGCTTAAAATCATCACAATCTGATAACACTGAGATGAACTCAAAGGGTTGCAAATTGCTACTCGCAATATTTGATATTCATCTTTTGTGACCAAAAAATGGTTAACTTAATCTACTTTAATATTTCGCGTTTATAGAAATTGGTGAGATTATCCCAAATATCAAGAGGTAGAAGGTGATGCAACTTAAAAAAAATTTAATAGTTATTGCAAAATAATGACTACACAATTTAAGCATGAGCAATGACATCTGACTAGATGATCTTAATCGGACCATTATTTCCGATTAAAAAAATGATAATAAAACAATTTCAGTTATCTTAGAAAAAATTAAAAAAAATCCGATTCGGACCAATTTTGTCAGTTTATTATTAACTTACTAGTTGTGGTCAGTTTGAGCAATCTCAGAATTTAATCGGATGAATTAATCACAAGAGCCGAATTATATACAAATTTTGCTCTAAAAAATGGCCAATATGTGCGAGAAGGCTCCGTAATTGATATGACATACATTATACAATCAAGAATACAGAGAACGATTTGGGTTTTGTGCTGATATTTTATTGTCCAAATAATATGTGTTTTTATCGGAAACAGTGCAGGTGAGGGTTTAATTTTTCATTTGGAAAATACTAGATGCAATAATTTAACACGACAATTAGATAGTATTTTTCATATTATATGAACACATTAATGAATTTTCTGTCTAATTACCATGTAAAATGGTTTCATCCAGTATTTTCTAATTGAGGCAGTCAACCTCCACCTGCGCTGTTACGCATAAAAACACATATAATAAAATTGTATGGGGATATCGTATTTTTGGCAGCAGAATTTCACAAAAATACCCAACATCACAGTCATTGTAAATTGTTCAAAAAAAGTTTGGCTAAAGTCAAAAGAGACAACTCGTACCAGTAATCAAAACCGCGGCAAATAGATAGGCTTATATATGAACATTTGCAACAACATTTTTCTATCATAACCCGTAATTTCAAAAACTTTTTTGAACGTTAACATACTGAAGCGTATTTCATAAAAACACAACCCCCCAGTTTGAACATTGAACATGATGAAAAATTATTCGCGTTTTTTCCAAAATGGGCCATATATTAAAAAAAATAAGCCCTCTTTACTGTATAAAATGTTTCTGCAGACATTCTAGATTTCCGACTTCTCAAGTCTACTTATTGTTTCTGTGAACGAATCTTTACTTTTGAAAATAGTGAAAAACTGAAACATGTCAAATAATAAAAAACATTTTAAAATACTCAGAATGTTACCTTTATTTTTGATAGCATGAATTTATATGTGCAAAACCTGCATTGCTGTATAAAAACTATTTGAATCAACCATAATAAATATATCTTTTATTCGACCAGGGTAAAAACCATAATGAGCGGTCAAGTTTCAGGGAGAAACTGATTGGGTGTTGAGTGTCTATGACAGAATATTGTTGTTAAAAACGATCTTATGCCATGACAAGAGAAAGTAAATGACATCAGATTGCTTCTCATGCAATCTTCTGTCATTCACATTCTAACAATATCAGCACATAAAAGTTTATTCAAATGAGTTTTTTCGCTTGCAGATTTATCTTCAAATTATATAAATTATATCTGTTATAGAATTGAGCTATAATTTCGTCAACGATTAAGTATTTTTGGTTAAGTATGATCGGTGTTTCAATTCACAGATGCGCAAGTAAGCTAAGAAAAATCGTGTGAAGATGATAAAATATCGAAAATTCTCTTCAATGAAATTAAGATAGCTTGATAAACAAACTTAGGAATGATAAATGTATTTTTGATGGATGAGAAATTTGATTAAATATTATTTTTCAAATAAGAAAATGCAGATGAATTATGTTTATGGACATACATGTAAAGCCCACAAGAGTCATTCCAGAGATAAAACTTATTTTTGGAATTAATTAAATATAATTTAGTGACAAAATACAATTTAATTGAATTATTTATAAAGCTTCAGGGTTTTTGACGTTCAAAACTGAAGTTGATATTATATGTTCATGCTATCAAGCGGCTTGATTCAAGCCGAATCTGAATTTTTAATGGGTCTATGGGTCACACGGTGACTCACACCGCCCGAAAAATTTAAGAATTTTAATTGTAATTTTGATCTCAAATAAGACTTTAAAATTTCAGAAGAACATATATTTTCCAAGTTCAACAACTTATTTGTTTTTTCTTCAGCTTTTAGATTTTGTCTTAACAAAATGGCTCTCATTCACGAGAAAAGTACAAAACTTATCATGAAAAAGAAAATTATTGTGAAAAACTTAGGCAATATTTATTTTATTGAAAATTCGTATATATTTTATCTTTGAAATGAGCGATTTCGATGAAAATCAGTGCCAATCGGCACTGTTCGAGTGCACAACTCCCAAAACAGGATAATATATGAAGCAAATTTATACTTTTTTTTCAAAAATAGTAACTCACTATTTAATTTAGCCAAACATACTCGATTAATTGGATCAAAGTCACGACAAAAATAAATTCAACAATTTGCGAATTTGTTTGATGATAAGTAAATGACAATAAGTATGTAAATTACAAGACCTTGTTACGAATCGTTATTGGTGCGACGTAAAAGTGAATGAAATAATTCGGTGGTTTTGAAATGTTTTGTTTATGTGAATTTAATTAATTACTGCCTTATTATATCGATAGGAAAGTTCAGATTCAGTGCCAGCTAATTATTCGTGATATTCTAAACTGGATGTTGAACCTACTAGTATATTGATCATTAAATTATTTCTGGAATCATTGATTTTTAGATTGTTTTTTATCATGTTAATAATTAAAAAAAAAATCCAAAATTGCAAATTAAAATAAAACTCTTCGATAGAACATTTGGCAACTTTACACCTCGCGTCTCGTCAATATAATTATTAAATGAACAGTTTGGCACATTTTTGCTCATACTCTTAGCTATCGCAAAAATATGATTTTGACACCGCTGATTGGTCAATAAGTAAATTTGAACGTTTTGATCGGTTTAGGATTGTTTCATTAATTTTATTAATATTGAAACCAAGAAGCTACATTTTTATTGGGATCGATCGTTAGATTTATTAAACGTGAAATGTATACATTTGAGATTTTGCAGATTGACATCCAAAACCAAGAGTTCAGAAGCATGAAATTTCATAATTTTTGCCGGATCAGATTATAAAGATTGAATTTTGTTTAAAAATTTTGAATTTTCTGTATTGCATTGACCAATTCAAAAATCAACTTGCTTTATATTTGAAAAATTAACCAAAGTTTTTTTTATAATTGCATCACATTTTATAATTATCACCCCTTAACAACCTTTTGTGAATCTNGGGCTGATAAACGGCCCCATGAGTGGCTAGGACGGGTCTTAGGAGCGTTAGGATTGGCTCGCTTAACCCGCACATCCTAGATTTACAAAAAGGTCGTTAAAGGGATAAGGCGCAAAATAAATAATTTCCGATTTTAATTATGCTGGTTGTTCTGTATTGAAAGTATAAAATTTATATTTTACGTTTAATCTATTTTACTATCGACCCTTTTTTGACCTCATATTGACTTTTGGGCCAAAAGTTTTGGCAGTCAATGTCTGCCAAACGTGGGCACTTTTCTCTAGCCAAAAAAATATTTTCCGGTTGAGAAAACAATTTTTCTTCTGGGTTTTAAATACAAAAGATAAAACATTACATGTATTTTTACGATGCAAAATTATACATAAAAATACAAAAATAATGAGAATACTTAGATAAGATCCTAGTAGTTCCTGGATAATGTTACCACGATTTTGAAGAAAAAAAATCAGCCGACGATTAATTTCCGGTACACGAAAAAAAGACTTTCCTCAACAATCAGCTTATGTCGTATCAAACGCATCTGGCGGTTCTTTGAGTTAATTTCAAGAATCTGTATTTAAGACGATTAATTAAGTACTGAATTCCTCAATTAGAGTGTATGTTATCAAAAACCTTTTTTAAATTGCTACCTTTTAGCATAAGCGTTCCAGATGAAAAATATCTTGAGGTTCTCCACTCCATGCAAACAAACTTTTCTCACGAAAACTCAAATTTTAAAAATTTATTTTTAGCAGAAAAATTATGCAAGATTTTGTTATTACAGAAATGTCCCGTTTCTGACGTTTTCAGTGCTAGATTATTCGAGGGCCGTTCCCCAGTTTAAAGGATTATTACATTATCTTTTCTTGCTGTACAAAAACATATACTTTTACAAATTGATTATCTTTGGTGAGATGTAAATATTATCACAGCACAAGCAGCTAAAATTTTGAATTTGTATAAAATATACTCATATACTCATGATTTTGTGCACGTTTCTTTTCTCAGACTATTTGTATCGTCAATTGCAAAAATGAGTTAAACCGTCACCTCAAGTTAGCCACCTTCGATACTTAATTATTGCACATATGTGTTTTGTGAGACCGTTTAACCATCTTATTTCTATTATAATATGATCTTATATAATTCATCAGAAATATAATTCGCAGAAAAATTATTAACCGAAATATTATTTGCAAATTTATTGTTTGAATTTTACGTGAAACTGTTATGTGAAAATATGACAAAAATCCCAAAATATT
Source organism: Oikopleura vanhoeffeni (assembly GCA_004367855.1). NCBI lineage: Eukaryota > Metazoa > Chordata > Appendicularia > Copelata > Oikopleuridae > Oikopleura > Oikopleura vanhoeffeni. Next base: position 208,906 of record SCLH01000216.1, read on the forward strand.
AAATTTCCTAAAGATCTGAATATTTTGATGTCTTTAATGCATTCATGTTCTTTGTATTTTGGAATCTGTTCTATGAAATTCTCAAAACAAACAAATATGAATTTTCTGAAAATAATACAGCATGTCACATTTTAGCTCCCTATCTTAGTTTTTCGTTATTTTGGTTATTCACGTCATTCGAACCTACCTTTTTAGCAAAACATTTTTTCAAAGTGACACAGTATAGGAGTGCCGCAGATGTGTTTTGTAAATTATTTTTTAAATGTTGAAAATTTTTTTGTGGCGTGAAAACTTTGACGATTGCTCATTCGTCGGGAAAAAAAAATGACTTGGATAGATAAAATAAAGCAAATTTGTACGCCTATTGCGATTCAATTATTCAATTAGGGAATTATAAGGTGAAATTAAGGATAGAATCAGCGTTACTATTTTTTTTAAATTAAGGGATATGGGAATGGGAGAGTACCATATTTTTTTTAGGAAAAAAAGGTGAAAAATATTTTGACAGATGAGCAGTAAAGATTAAATTTATTTTTTTAGGCCTAAAAAATTAATTAATAAGCCATATAAAAAATATTTTTTAACACGAGTTGAAAAATTGGTACCAAAAAAGCGTAAAAATTTTTTTCAAATCAATATAAAGATTTTAATAAGAAAAAATATTGATGACTTTTAAAAAAAAAGTGATCACAAATTTTTGTAAGAATAAATTTTTTTATGTGATTTATTGAAAATCGATGGAATAAAAAGTCAGAAAAGTGACGGAGCACTTACTTTGTTCCACCGATAAAAAGTAACCGGAATTCCCGATACTTTTGCTTAAATTTAAGAAACAAGGGAAACTACCCAAGAATTTCGATAAGTTAAGATTGATCAATTATAGAACAAATCAGTTCGAATAATTACGAGGTTGAGAATATTGCATTTGTGAGAACCGACATGTTTTATGACGGTTTAATTTTTTTTATAATCTTGAGTTCTCATAAATGACGATAATTCACATGCAAATGAAGGAAACCTAACGACATGAAAATACATTGTCGTCGTTGAGAATTTAATTTATTGTTGGTAAACAATAAAGATAGATTTATCTCTGATCTGGATGTTAAACTAGATACGAGAAAAAAAGTGAAAAATTTTTGCTTGGTGTCATCGATTTAAAAGAATGCAATTCGCATAAAATTGATATCAGAGCTCATATTGGTAGCAGATGACCAACTCGACTTGAACACCTTCGAGCGTATTTTTAGGAACATAGTGACAAGAGAATATCTGGTCAACACTCAAACGCAAGAATTCAAGTGTTATTTTTTTTAAATAAGTCACTTTGAAAAATATTGTTGGACCAAGAAGAAGGACAATAATAGTTAGGGTGATCATACAGATCATATATCTGAAACAGATCAACTGTTTAATAACTGTTTTAAGGGTGTTTGTGAGAAATAAAACAACAGTACTAAATATTGCTCACATTTAATCGATGCAAAACAAACTGGTTACTATTCGGTTCTTTGTGTCTCAAACTCGATAAATCTTATCGAGTAACGTTTGTGCCAAACGAATGAGAACTTTGTTGAGTAAAAAATAATATTGGGTTGACTTTAGTCACCAGTATTACAATCGCACTAATAAAATTTCGAAGATTGTATTTTTTTGATACTTCTTTTTGATTACTGGTGTTCAATAAGCTAAAGTATATTTAAAAAAAAATTTGTAAACATGGTGAACTGCGATTTAGATAAATTAATGTTATGTCTTTTTATAACTACGATTAAAATAAATTTTTAAAGGTTATGAAAAAATCGCACATTTTTTAATTTTTATTATCGTATTCATTCAAAAGATAATTTTTCAAAGGATAGGAATACACGATTTTTATAAATTTCATGGTGATGAAAAATTGCATATTTAACTTTTTAGGTACATGTATTATTTCTAAAACGGGATGTATACACGATTTTAAAAGATTTTTCATGGTGATCAAGAATCGTGTTCGAAAAACTCGCTTTTGTTTCTTGGAAATTAAATTTTTTTGTAAATAATTAAATAAAATGGTGATTTTTTGTAAAAAAAATTAAATAATATGGTGATTTTATGTTAAAAAAATCAAATAATATGGCGATTATTTTCGAATGATAATTTTTTTAATTCAAAATGGTGATTTTTTTTGCTGTAAAATAATCAAACAAAATAGTGATTATTTTCTGAATGATAAATTTTTTTGTTTTGAAATGGTGAAAATAATTAAAAAACAATGAAAAATAAATTTTTAAGTTGTTAAACTTTACAGTTGTAAAAATTCCAGTTGTAAAACTTTGTTTTGGTGATATTTTTCATTGATTGTATAAATTTTTTTGAAAATGAATTTTTTTTTATTTTCATAAATTTTTCATGGTGATCAAAAAATTGTGTTCAAAAGACGTCTTTTTTTTGAGACTTCTATTTTTTTGTTAATATTCAAATAAAAAGTGATTTTTTTTAAATTTGATCATTTTTCAATATTTAACAGTGAAATGATGGATTTTTAAAGGGGAGGAATACACGATTTTTATACATTTTTCATGGTGATCAGCAATCGTGGTCAGAAGACTCGCTTAAAGAAGAACTGGACTGAGGAAGTATGATTCCGAAATATAGACTGTATTATTNCGCATAAAAATGATATCGAGTCTATCGCGGTTAGCAGATTGACGCAACTCGACTTGAACCACTTCGGAGATATATTTTTAGAAACATAGTGACAAGAGAATTCTGGGTTCACACACTCAAAGCAAGATTCAAGTGTTATTTTTTTTTTGTTTTTTTAAATAATCACTTTTAGAAAAATATTTTGTGACCAAGAAGAAGGACATAATAGTTTAGCGGGTTGAGCGACAATCATATATACTGAACATGATCAACTGTTTTAATAACTGTTTTCTTAAGGTGTTTGTGAGAAAATAAAACAAACAGTACTAAAATATTGCCCAATTAATCGACATGCAAATACGAACTGGTTTACTATTCGCGATTCTTGGTGTCTCAAACTCGGTAATCTATATCGAGTAACGGTTGTGCCAAACGCATGAGAACTTTGTGAAGTAAAAATAGATATTTTGGGGTTTGACTTTAGTCACCAGATTACATGCGCACAATAAAATTTCGAAGATTTGTTTTTTTTTTTTTTTTTTTTTTGGATACTATCTTATTTGATTACTGAGTTGTTCAATAACTAAAAAGTGTATCAATTAAAAAAAAAAAAAATTTGTAAACATGGTGAAAACTGCGCGAATTAGATAAATTATTATTGTTTATGTCTTTTTATAACTACGTATTTTAAAAATAAATTTTAAAGGTTATGAAAAAAAAATCTCGCCACAGGTATTTTTTAATTTATTGATCGTTATTCATGCAAAAGATTAATTTTCCAAAGGATAGGATACACGATTTTTTAATAAATTCATGGTGATAAAAATTGATATTTAAACTTTTTAAGATACATGTATTATTTCTAAACGGATGTATTACACGATTTTTAAAAGATTTTTTCTTTATGGTGCTCCAAGAATCGTCGTTCGAAAAATAAGACTCGCTTTTGTTTTCTGAAAAATTTAAATTTTTTTCGTTAAAATAATTAAATTAACAATGGTGATTTTTTTGTAAAAAATTAAATAATTATGGTGATTGTATGTTTAAAAAAAAAACAATTCAAAATAATTTGGCGATTATATTCGAATTGATAATTTTTTTTTTTAATTTCAAACTCGGTGCAAATTTTTTTTTTTGCTGTTAATCAAAAATAATTCAAACAAAATAGTGAATTATTTTTCTTGATGAATAAATTTTTTGTTTTGAATTGGTGAAAATAATTTAAAAAACAATGAAAAAAATAAATTTTTAGTATGTTAACTTTACAGTTGTAAGAAATTCCAGTTGGGGTTACAAACTTTGTGTTCCTTTTGGTGATTATTTTTCATTTGATGTATAATTTTTTTGAAAATGAATTTTTTTTTTATTTTCATAAATTTTCATGTGAGTCAAAAAATTGTGTTTCAAAAGCCGTCTTTTTTTTGAGGACTTCTATTTTTTTTTTTGGTAAATTTCAAAAAATAAAAAAAAGTTGATTTTTTTTTAAATTTGATCGATTTTTCAATATTAACAGGTTAAATTGCATGGATTTTTAAAGGGGAGGAAAAAGTACACGATTTTATACATTTTTCCATCGGTGATCAGCAACGTGTCAGAAGGACTCGCTTAAAGAAAGAACTGGACTGAGGAATTTATGATTTTGTTTCCGAATATAGCGTATTATTATTATTGTAGATGTCTTTATAATTCAACCTATCTTAAGCTGCGTCTTATCCCAAAAATACAGGGAAATGTGTTACATTTTGTATTTGGGACTATGTTAAGCATATTGAATAACCTATTTAATAGGCGTCGCGGATGGTGGGATAAAAAAAATATAAACCCCAACCCTTATTTATATACTTCATTTACCCAAAATGATAAATTAAAAATAAAATGCGAACTTTTATGGTTTCTTTTTGTGCTCAATCATTATCTGTTTAACAAAAAAAGAATCTACCATAATAAATCTCTAAAACAGGAGACAGAAGAAGAAATATCCCATTTACGAAAGGTTCACTTTTTCATTATTACGAATAACCCAAACGTAATCTGTTCTGTGGTCAACGATGTTTCTGATTAATTTTGCTAGTTTGAATCAACTTGATAATAAAATCCGCGAGAAATATCCCGCTTGAGACAAATAAAGGCTTGAGAAAAAGCGTTCTCGTGAAATGTTTCACGAGCTTCTTGTGATTTTAATTATAAATTGACATATTTCAAAATCATCACCAGTGCTCACGAAACAATATTTTTTGTTTTATTTTTACTTTCCAACATTCCAAACAAAATGTATCAGGCTTCAAAAAGTAGTCAATAACTTCCCAGCAATTGCTGTGTTAGCACTCAGAACCCCCTTAAGGGGGCCGTTTAAGGAGGTTGCCCATGCTGATTGTTGTAATTGCTGGGTATTTCTCACTGCTTTTCAACGGTCTATAACTTTTGTTGAAAATGTTTAAACCTAAAATGTTTAAACCTAAAAAAAGAAAAAAATTTATTGTTCCGAGAACATTTGTTGTATAAATTAGATAAATAAAATAATTTTCAAATTCGTAACAAACTCGTAAATCATAATACGAAAACGATTTTTGAGACTGTTAATTTTTGCCCAGCAGTTAAAAACTCGCATAGATGATATTGAAATTATTTTTAACTTTCCCAATAAGTTCGAAACTAAGTAGTCGTCAATCAAAAGAGAAGGAACTTTTCCGTTTACGTTCAGGTCATTCGTAAAAATGAAAAAAAAAGTTTTCGTAATTTGCAATATAACTGGCTCATTTGAATTCAATTTTTTTGTTTTTTCAGTTAAGATTCACCGCCTAAAGACTTGACATATGTTGAGATGGAATTTTTGTCAATTTGAGTTGTTTATTGTTTATCAAAGGTGCCGCGCACAATGACATTTCGTTGCAAAGATACTTATTTATAATAGATAAATGATGAAAAAAGATAATTTATTTTAATAAATCATTTTAAACATATTTTTCTAAGTCTATGGTGATTTTTTAATTCGTTAAAGTCGAACTACTCAAAAAATATTATCATGACGACAATTTTTTTGTATTTTTCAACATTCGAATTTCGGATATAGATTCTATACATAGACCATGACGTCATCATAGCGCATTTTATTTAATTGCAATCGATTCACAAGACTCAGTTCACTCGGAATCGGTATTATTTTACGAACAAAGAAACTGCATGCGTGCAATCCAAATCAGCATGGACAACCCCCTTAGGGGGTCGATGCATTTTGGCAGATTGCATTTTTTTTCGGCTTGATGGGAAACTTTTAGTCACTTCAAACATTGTGAAAAAAAACTTTTTAGACCGTAACTTGGAACTTTTGAGCTCACTTTGTTTAATCTGATTTTTGCCAGATCGATTATTTTTACTTTAAAAATCGTCTTTGGAATAAACACTCAAAAAAAGCGTTTGTATCTAAATTACTGTAAAATTAATTTTATTTTTTCATTAATTAGAAGGTCTAGAAAATGGTCTCGACCACCGTCGAAAATTTATTTAATTTCGATTTATACGATTTTTACGTCAAAATGGAAAATTTAAATTGTTGAAAACAGACGAAAAAACGAAATTTTAGCACATCCAAAGAAATATTTTTTTTCATGAGTTTAATGAAATACATTTTGAATGGTGAATGGGTCGGTTCACCAATTTGGCAAGTTTGGGTGTGATAAAATTCATTCAATTCTGGATAAAAAAGGGCTTCGATGGACTTCTGCCAAACGTAGTTTTACTTCAAAAGATACGATTCAGAGTATATTCGGTTTTGTCTCCGTCGAGGCAGGCCGATTTTTTTCAAAATTCGCTTATTTATATAAAGCGTAAAAAACTTATTTTTTTGACGGAGTGAGATATTGTGGCTGACTAGAGAACCTGTGAAGTTTCAATTTTATACAATGGAAGATAATGAAGTTATAGAAGATAAACTAATAATTTATTGGAAAAAATAAGTTTTTTTGGGACGAATTTAGCCCTATTTAATTTTCGCTCGGGTCCAAATTGCTTGTTATTATTCGATTTCGACAATTCAAATCTTAAAAAAATGAACAAATGCTGGACTCTTTCAAAATTTGTTCTATAGCATGGACTTTCATGGTGCTCGATAGCGACCTTGGTGTACTCAATAGTACTGGAATACGAGAGAAATACAGAAATATCCAATAATTTAAAACTTTTATTGATAAACACCTTCACTTTACATCTATCAATCTTATGTGTTTTTTGAAACTCAAAAAAAAGGTTGTCTCCTAAAGAGACCCCTAAATACCCATTTTTGATCTGATTCGGGCCAGTTTTTTTTGGTTGATTGTTGAATATTGATTTTTTTTGTGATTGCCAATGAAATAAGTGCCTAAGACTGGTTTTGTTTTTTTTCTCGCTATTTTGTAAATATATTGACAAAATTCGCATTTGTTGCTATGAATTTTAATGTTTAGTACCGGAGCGGGAAGCGTTCCCAGAAGGGATAATGACTTGTGATTTTAACTGATAAATATCAAAATTAAACAAAATGGCAGATTTCTCTTAAATTCGTGGCAATGGCAAATCGATCTTTTGTCCAGAGTTCGAAGAACTCGGTATCAAAATGGTTGACGGATGAAGTGGCCGGAGATTAGTTTTTGAAAATTTTTAAGGTTAGAGTCCCTTTAATTTTTTTTCCATAATTTTTTTTGGCACATTAAGTTATGGACAGCTTCAATTTGAAAAATTGGATTGATTTTCTTTAAATGTAGATTAATTTGATTAAAATATCCTACGTGGCACATTTTAAAGATCTAAGCCTGTTTTTCAAGATTGATGCACTTATTGAAAGTAGTAGTTTTCAAACTCAAAATGATTTTTTTTTTGTTTATTTTTCAACAATATAACTTCAACTTGTCATTTTTTGTGTGGATTACGAAAGAGCAGGATCTTGATGACGTCACTGCAAAGCAATCTGTAATTTTTTTATTCGTGCAAGTTAGATAATTCATCTGTGTGATTCACCAGCTGTCATTTGTCAGGACTTTTTCATCAAAAATTAATATTTAAATTAACTAACCGCTAATGGAGCGTGAAATACAAATACAGAGAAAACTGTTGGTCAAACCCAAACCACCCCTTTAAACATTATTTGACCAGTGAA
>SCLH01000216.1:230015-253035 GCA_004367855.1 Oikopleura vanhoeffeni
GAGAAGCATCCTAGCATGATATTTGCTAGTTGATTTTATGAATGTTTACTAGCTGGAGGCTAGAAGATGAGATTCGGATGCTGCAGAGGCACGAGCGAATCAATTGTTTATGTTTTGGAAGACCATAACACAAACCCAAATGAGCAGCAAACGGAAAAAACATTTTCGAAAAATTTTGCGTTTTATTCGATTTTGTTTCCTGAAATGTATTTTTCTCCAAAATGATGTTCGAAAAATCACGTTTAGTGTCAATTGACCATAAAACTCAAAATACGGTGACGTAAGCCAACTTGTTCTCTGTCAGTGTTCGTCAAGCTATTCTTTGAGCCACTTCCGAAAAACATCGAAGCACAATGTCTTTTCTTTTCGTAATTTTTCACGGACCTTGAAAAATCACATATTTTTGGTTTTGGGTCCGAAAATTGACAAAAACGCCCCACATGTGAAAGTTCTCTGTTTTGGTTGAGAGGCTAGCTTTTGCAAAAATTAAGTAAATTTGAAATTTAAACCTCAGGGAGGAGATAGATTTCCGGAATTAAAGAAAGTCCAAAAAACCGGTAAATTTGGGACCGGTTGTTTACGTAATTACGAGAATAAATAGCACTTATCGACAAAAGCTTAGCCAGGAAAAGTTTTGAGGTATACAATATACAGGTTATGTTAAAATTTGAGTTAGTTTTCAAAGATAAAACCTTGGAGGAGATAGATTTTCCCGTTTTTGGCTTAAGGTTGGCTCTTGTGCCCGCTTATGTGTGAAGGAGTTGGTCATACAAAAAGTTTTGGCAATTTTTTTCGCAAGTTTAAGGCTAGTTCTACAAACGTGGGTATAATCCTGAATTAATAAGTCCTTTGAAAGGCAGTGTTCGGGCTACATCATTCATTCGAGATTTATGTCAAATTAGGAGCAGGATACCCCCTTAAGAGGGGCCGTTTGAGGAGGATGCGCCATGCTGATGTTAGAAATTGCTGGGTAATTTCTCACTCTTTTCAAACGGTCTATTAACTTTTGTTGAAATGTTTAAACCTTTACAAATGTTTAACCCTACAAAATAGAAAAAAATTTATTGGTTCCGAAAACCATTTGTTGTATAAATTTGAGATAAATAAGTATAATTTTGCAAATTCGTAACAAACTCGTAAATCAAATAAGAAAACCCCGATTTTTGAGACTGTTTAAGTTTGCCCAGCAGTTAAAAACTCGCATAGATGGATATTGAAATTATTTAACTTTCCCAATAAGTTCGAAACTAAGTAGTCGTCAATCAAAAGAAGAAGGAACTTTTCCGTTTACGTTCAGGTCAATTCGTAAAAAGAAAAAAAGTTTTCGTTAATTTGCCAATATATACTGGCCTCATTTGAATTCAATTGTTCTTTGTTTTTTCAGTTAAAGATTCACCGCCTAAAGACTTGACATAGTTATGACCGAATTTTGTCATTTGAGTTTTATTGTTTTATACAAAGGTGCCGCGCACAATGACATTCCGTTGCCAACAGATACTTATTAATAAAGATAAAATGATGAAAAAAGATAATTTATTTAATAAATACATTTTATACAATACATTTCTTCCCTAATTCTATGGTGATTTTTTATTCGTTAGAAGTCGAACTAACCTCAAAAAATATTATCATGCGACGACACTTTTTTGTATTTTTCAACATTCGAGATTTCGATATATAGATCTACTGACGTAGACCAATGACGTCATCATAGCGGCATTGTTATTTAATTGCAATCGATTCACAAGACTCAGTTCACTCGAACAGTATTAATTTTACGAACAAAGAAACGCATGGCGTGCAATCCAAAATAGCATGGACAACCCCTTAGGGGGTTCGATGCATTTGCAGATTGCATTTTTTTTCGCTGATGGAAACTTTTAGTTCACTTCAACATTGGTGAAAAAAAACTTTTTAGAACCGTAAGCTTTGGGAACTTTTGAGCTCACTTGTTAATGCTGATTTTGCCAAGAATCGATTTTATTTTACTTTAAAGAAATCTGCTTTTGGAAAACACTCAATAAAAAAACAAAGCGTTTGTATCTAAATTACTGTAAAAATTAATTTTATTTTTTCATTAATAGAAAGTCCTAGAAAATGGTCCTCGACCACCGTCGAAAATTATTTAATTTCGATTTAATACGAATTTTCATTACGGTCAAAAAGGAAAACATTGTAAATTGTTGACACAAACAGACGAAAAAACGAAATTTTAGCAATTCAAAGAAATATTTTTTTTCCCAGGAGTTTGAATGAAATACATTTGTTTGAATGTGAGATGGGTCGGTTCACCAATTTGTGGCAAGTTTGGGTTGTGATTAAAACTTTCATTCAAGTTCCTGGGATAAAAAACAGGGGCTGTCGATTGGATCTGCATAATCGTAGTTTTAACTTTCCAAAAGATAACGATTCAGAGTAGTATGGCTTTTGTCCTCCGTCGAGGCCAGGCCCCGATTTTTTTTCAAAAATCGCTTATGTTAGTATCAAAAGCGTTAAAAACTTATCTTTTTTTGGACGGAGTGAGATATTATGGCTGACTAGAGAACCTGTGAAGTTTCAATTGTGTTACAATGGAAGATAATGAAGTTATAGAAGATAAACTTATAAATTTATGGAAAAAATCAAGGTTTTCTGGGACGAAATTACCCTATTTAATTTTCGCATCGGCTCCAAATTGCTGTTATTATCGATTTCCGACAATTCAAATCTTTAAAAAATGGACATGGCCTGGACTCTTTCTCCAAAAAATTTGTTCTATGGGTTGGACCTTCAATGTGTCGATAGCGACCTTGGCTGTACTCATAGTACTGGAATAGCGAGGAGACATATGCAAAAATACCGATAATTTAAAACTTTTATTGATAACACACCTTTACTTCACATCTGATCTATCAATCATAATGTTGTTTTTTGAAAACTCAAAAATATGTTCTCCTCCTAAAGAAGACCCCATAAATACCCATTTTATAATCTGATTCAGGAATTTTTCTTCGGGCTAGTTTTTTTGGTTGATTGTTGGATATTGAGTTTGTTTTGATGATTGGCCAAAAGAAATAAGTGCCTAAGACTGGTTTTGTTTTTTTCTCGCTATATTGAAATATATTGCAAAATTCGCCATTGTTGCTATGAATTCCTGATGTTAGGCATACCGCACGGGAAGCATTTAGGTACCCGGAGCGGGAGAGCGTTCCAGAAGGGATAAATGGACTTGTGATTTTAACTAATAAAAATCATAATTAAACAAAATTGGCAGATTTCCTTTAATTCGTGGCAATGGGGCAAATTCGATCTTGTTGTCCAGAGTTCAAAAGAACTCGGTAATCAAAATGGTTGACGGATGAAGTGGCCGGAGATTAGTATTTTGAAAATTTTTTAAGGATTAGAAGTCCTTTAATTTTTTCATCCCATAATTCTTTTTATGGCAGCATTAAGTTATGGACACCTTCAATTTCGAAAAATTGGATTGATTTCTTTAAATGTAGATTTATGATAAAAATATCGCTGACTTGGCCACATTTTAAAAGATCTGCCAGTTTTTTCAAAGATTGATGCACTTACTTGAAAGTAGGTTAGATCTTCACACTCAAAATGAATTTTTTTATGTTTAGGTTTTGTAACATATATAACTTTAACTTGTCATTTTTGTGTGGATTACGAAAGAGCAGGATCGCCTGATGACGTCACTGCAAAGCAATCTGTAATTTTTTTCGTGCAATTAAGATAATTCATGCTGTGTGGTATTCACCAGCTCTCATATTTGTCAGGACTTTTTTCAATCAAAAATAAAATATTAAATTTAACTACCTCGCTGATGAGCGTGAAATGCAAATACAGAGAAAACTGGTTAGTGCAGACAAAAAAACCCTCTAAAAAAAATGTATCAGTACATAAATATATGATCTTGTATATAAACAATACTACTATCTGGTCAGTTGTCAGTTTTTTTCCCTATGATTAAGCTAATTGTATTCCTATTAATAAACCCTAATTTGTCGCTAGTGCAAAAACTGTCACTGTAACGGATCTGTCGCAGTTTTCAAACTCTCTGCGAAAGGCCTATATCATGCACCCCGAATATATGTTGAGTTTGCTGAGGTCAATGATTATTGTCAAGCCGTTAATACCCACGCCGAAAATAAACCAACAATAAGGATATAATGACTCTCTAAAAAATGTATCAGTACATAATATTAGTTATTGTATATAAGACAAAACACTATCTGGGTTCAGTTGTAGTTTCTTCCTATTATTAAGCTAATATTATTCCTAATATTAAACCCTATTTCCTGTGCAAAAACTGTCACTTGTGGGTAACTGGATTCTTGTCGCCAGTTTTCACTCTCTTGCGAAAGGCTATATTCATTGCACCCACCTCGTCATGTGGATATATGTTGAGTTGCTGAGGTCCAAGATGAATTATTGTAGCTCGTATTGCCTGCACGCCGCAAATAAAACCAACAACTAATAATAATAAACAAGAGTAAAGAAACAAAGTGAGGGATGAATTGTTGAATATAGTGAAAGTAGCCATTCCAAATATTTTCACCTAGTTCCCATAAATAAGTTAGTTTGAAGAATTGTTGAAGCAAGAAATGAGAAGAATTTTAGAAATATTTTCCAAAGTAGTTTCGAAACTGAAAAATCCCAAAAAAATTTGTCCCATGAAAATAAAATGGGGGCTCTATTATTGTGCAAAGTACAATAATCTTTAATGAAACTTAAATAGTGTGTTGAGTATCTTTGTTAATTTGAATTTCCGAGCCCCTAGGGCTAGGTTCTAGACGCTATTTGTTATTAAAGGCAGTTAGCTAAAGCAATCGCATCGGCAGGATATATTAAAAACAACCTTTCATGATCATAGCAACATACCACATTGGTAACGGTTGGGCATCAGTTTTTCGGTAATTTTTAATTTTAGTTGTGTCTCTTGGTTATTTTATAGTTGAATATGTAATTCGGATGTTTAGCTTGTAAAGAATTATAGAGATGACATCAGTGTTACATATAACCTTTCTTTGTGCAGTGTAAGCATATGGTTTTGATCTGTATCAAGGGATCGGGGTTTGATTATTATCGGGGTTTTTGATTTTTAGCAGAAATCGGGTTTTTGATTACATCAGGAAATCGCACAAAATCATATCGATGAGAGGTATTCCGCACCATAACAAACTAAGTTTGTTCTCATACGTATTGTACAAATACAGAAATTCGTTTTTGGATTCAAGAAGTGTTGGAAAACAGGGTATGCGAAAGGGGTGTTAGAGGTATATGCAAAATTGTGTTTTCGGAAGTTAAGTCAAGATCAACTTACACTGTTAAATTACTAATTAAAAAGGCAAGGTTTCTTAAGGTGAGAACGTCCGGCAAAATGGTACTTTGTACTTCCACTTTACAAGGATACTAAAACTGCTTCGTAAACTGTTTGAGACAATAGTCCCATTTGGGTGATCTATCCTTTATCTATAAAAATAATTTACTCAGCATAATTTTTGGGTCGGCAGCCTTTGACCACCAATTCAGCGAGATCTAGAAAAAAAGTTCAAATTAAAGCTTGGGTGATGCCCTAGAAGAAACTGCTTAACAGCTTTTTGATACTTAGAGTTTTTTGGTCAAAAAAAGGTTTCAATGGTTCCAAAAAAAATTACTCAGAAAAATCTTCAATAAAATAAAAATTTAGAACTTTTTTTTTGGGATTTTTTTTTCATTTTAATTTATTCTTTCTGAGTGTTCCTTAGTCAATGTCGTGCTATTTTAACACTTCAAAGTACCGCCCCAAAAATACGACTCCTACGGCCCTTAAGCTCGTTTTCGTTTCATTCAACATTTTCAAAATTAAGTTTTACTATTAAGAGGGCTCTGGAGTCCAACAAGGGTTGGACATGGTGCAATTGTTGTGGGAATGCTGAATGTTTTTCACTACTTTTCAACATCTGAAAAGAAATAATAATATCGTGCAAAGACCAAATTAATAATCTTTGCAGAAAACAGTGGGATTCAGTCGAGTCAAAAAATTATTTCTTGATCAATACCCTCAAGTTAATTCCACTATAACTTTTTAATCAATAGGAGAAGAATGAAACCATAAACACAGTTTGAAAAAATTTAACTTCCGCAATCTGTCAAATATAGTCAAAACAATATGTATTTCATTGTGAATAAAAACCGGTAAACAAAAACCGGTTAAGAAAATAACCGGAGTTAGAAATTTTACGGGCTATTTGGGGAACCTTAGAACATCAATTTTTATCATTGTTAATTTAATTTATTCTTATTCATACCTCGTCTAACCAAGTTAAAAGCGCTTAAGGGGTAGCAGCGGATGTGGCATGATCTGGCGTCAATTTAACTCAACGAAAAATAATTAGTTGGTTTATTTTTTTGCTGCTTATTATCGTTAGCTGAACCACAGATAAATGTGTAAATCAGCTCATTAAAATCATTTTTATCTATATTAAGGAACGATTTGAGTTCAAGCACTTTTATTTTATAATTCGTAAAATTTTCGAAAAATTCAAAGCATTAATGAAAAGTGTTAAGCATTTTTGTCCAAAATTTTTTTCTTGATTAATTTTATGAAATCGTTGTGAAATAAATAACGAAAAAAAACTAAGCCGGACTTCAACTTTTTTCATGCATGTCTACAATTTTCTGACTGCTGTTTGAAAATATCAAATGAAATGTTTTTTTGTCATTTGTTGTCGACTCTTTAGAAATATTAATGAAAATTTCTTCCGCATAATAAGTCCAAAAATGTTTAAATTATAGTTTTTGAAAATCTCTGTAAAAACTCAGAGCCGTAATCAACTTGTGAAAGTGTCCGGTAATCTATTTGGTTTTCCGTATTTCAAACCGATGCAACGGTCAAGTGAATTATCGTTTCTGAACTTCTGATGAAATTACAACACTTGCTTAAGGAACGCGGTTTGTGCATTTTGGCACGTAATTTATAAAATTTTTTTTTTTTTTTGTTTTAAATCTGTATAAAATTGCGGGTGTAATAGGCTACTTCCACTTTCAAAAAGTCAGGACATTTTTATATTTAAACTCAATTTGAAGGTCAATCTTTTTCCTAAAAAGCTGTTGTTTTTCTCTATTTTCATGAAAAAAACTTTCATGATTAAGGAAATTTTTTGCATGGTGGATAATGATTTCTCCCACAATTAGTGCATTCACTGCGACAATGTCTGAAAGTTTAATAAATATCTGCCTTTAAAAAAATCCGCACATCGGGTCAAGTTGGAAATGGAGTTGTAATGAAAGTGGTTTTTTGATATTTAACAATACCATCTAGTATTGTTAAAAACTTAAAAATATAAACGTTTGCACAGTATGAAACACTTGTTCATTTCTAGATAAGAAAATAAAAATAAAAATTTTTCACAATTTATTTTGTTTCAAAAAATCAGCTCCGAAAACAATTACCAATGCTGCCACAGTCCGTGCTACCAGCCCTTAAAGTCCAGTGTGATTTCACTCGGAAAAGCGCACTTTATTTCTGATTGGTCACCCAATCAAAAACTTCAAAATCAAAAAATACTCGCAAATTCGCCAACGTGCGATTTTCCGGGTATTCTTAAATAGCGATCGATCGTTAACCCAATCACAAGAACCGTGCGGAAGTCCCCGATTAAAAACAAATAATTCACCCATATTATTCACCCATATGGTAGGATATTAATTTTTTGCGGCATTCAAATTTTGTTAACGGTTTGCTTACAAAAAATACAAAATTTAAATTTTTGACTGAAAAAAACCTCATAAATTTGAAAAAATTCATTTTTTTTAAAGTATTTTCTGCAAATAATTGCTGTAATCCGTGATTTAGAACGGATTCTGAACCTAATTTTTTTTGCCATTTCAAATTTTTATGCCGATAACTTATAAATGAAAGAAAAATTTTGTATTTTTTCGGAAAATAATTTTGCCTAAACAATAACAAAAAAAACATATTTGTTGCCAAAATTTTGAAGTGAACTCGCCAAACTTTCCACTGCTCATTAAACATAAATCATAAAAGATAGCAAAATAAGGAGTCCGCATAAAAATCATAAACTCTGCAATTTTTGAGAAAGTGGCTTTTCCCAACAAAAAAAGTTTTTTAACCCTTAGAAGCTCCGCACACTAACTTAAGTGGTGCTGAAAGATTTTGAATCGCATGAAGTATCGGATGAAAGAAAGATCTTGAAAATTTGTTTGATCAACCCAACCATAGAGTTTGCCAACGAGGAATTCAAAAAAGGCAGTTAAATTTTAAGGACGTCCGTTCAAAAATATTTTATGTTACTTTTTTTGACATTTCTCTTAAAAACAACTAAATGCGTGTTGCGTCATAAACAAGTTTAGAACGATAGATAAATTTGAGGAAGGAGTTTTTAGGAAAGTCTTTTGAGTATTTTTCAAAAAAATAAAAAATAAAAATTCTCCACCATCGAGTGATTTTTCTAATTATTGAGAAAATTCGAAAAGAAAAATATGCTTCGATTTTTTGCGAAGTGATTAACATGGAAACGTCGGCAACACTGATCAGATTTGGCTTACGGTCGAGATAATATTTGAGAGTCTTAGCGGTTATATTATAACAAGACGTGGATTCAGTAACGTTTATTTTAAAAAATAAATAGTTTTTTATTTAGATTTATTTTATTTTAACTGTCTGTAAAAAAGGCATTTTTTGGTCATCGAATGATGAAAATCGACAAAAAACTATCTTTAATTAACCGACATTTTTAACGCCCTTTAGCTGCTGAAAACAGATCTAAAACGAAAAATGTGCTGAAAAATAATCAAAGACAGATGCTTATTTATCCTCATTATCAGCGATAGCGATCAGTCTGCCCCAATCGGCGATACTCCTTTGGATTGCCAGCTTGTGCTAAAAAGCTCGAATTTTATTTTACTAGAGGATACATTTTTTCCATTCTCAAAAAATGATTTTTTGACAGCGCAAACTGTTTGCGGTTTTATCAATCGCGGCTGAAACGTTCTGTTTGATGATGAAAACAGAAAGTAGATCTGCAAATCTAAAAAAAAAAATTGATGAAGCCAAGGGTCGAATTAGGGGAGAATAAAAAAGACATGAATTATGTTAAATCTTTATGTTTTCGGATGGCAAGTAAGTGAGTTAACCTAGATTTTTTGCTGCTCAGTTTCAATTTTTTTTTAGAAACATTTTAAAATCTGATTAAGTATTTTTTAATTTCAGTCCTTTTGTTCTAAAAATCGAGACATTTTTTTTCTAAATGTTGGTTTGTTTTCCCGGTGGATAAGCGGATAACATTTGTTCATTCTCAAAAACATTTTTTGTTACATACTGGCAATTTTTTTTTCGCGTTTTTGATCTATCGCGTAGCTAATCTCTATTTATGAGGAAAACGGGAAAAAAGAATTCAAAAATCAAAAAAAATTGTGAAAGCCCAAGGTCTTATGAGTGCGATAGAGAGAGAAAATGGTTTGAAAAATATTTCCTGTTTCAAGTGAAAGGTTAAGTGATCAAAGCCCAATCTTTGGCTGCTTAGTTCGGCCGATATAAATAGAAATTAAAATCTGACTTGATTATTTCGCTAAGTTGGAGCTATCTTCAACCACAAATTAAGATAATTCACCTTGCTTTTATGAAATGTGAGTTATTCCTAATGAAGGGCTCAAAGTCGCCTCACTTTAAGTGGTTGCAGGAGCCTCTGCCGAATTAAAACTATTTTGAGCTTCCAAGGTTTAAACTGTGCTCCAAATTGAAAATTGAACTAGGCGCCTAGGGGTACCTAAAAACAGCCATTTCGAGGACCTTTATCAGGAATTGTACGCAAATTAAATGAAAAACAATTTAAAAAAACTTAGCCGCATAACTTTTTTAAACTAACAAAATTTAGGTACCTCACAAAAAAATCAGAAAAATTCTGTAATACATCGCTAAAAGTGAAATCGACCATAAAAGTCGAAAAAATGAGTTTTTGACGGTTAAGATCAATACAAAAAACTTTTTGTTAACTTTTTTTTGTAAATTAAGACAAATATCTCCTGGGTCTCAAAACATGAAACTCAAGCGCGAACTTTATTCAGCTCGAACAAACGTTTGGAAAATGCACTAAATGGCGTGAGGTACTCCATCAAAGCCACGGCTTTGTTCTTGTCAGATCGCACAGTGCTATTCCACTTTATTCAGAGATGACAATTAGGAATAATAAGGAATTAATTTAAAAATTTAATTTATTATCCGGTTTTCGATTTCATAATATTCAGAATTAAATTTATTTATTATTTCTTCCATGTCTTTCGAATTTTGAAGCTAGTAAAATCTTCAGTATTTCAGCTTGGAGACTAGAAAGTAGAAAATTATTTGTTTGGCAATATTAAGGCGATATTTACGTTTCTGTAAGATTTGAGGCGATTATTTCAATCGCCAAATTCAAATTTTCGCATGAACCCTTTGAACCCAAATAATATCTTTCTGAAGCTGTCGCATTATCCAAACTTTTTCACCAAACTTTGATTTTTCGTGTATCGTTCAAAACTGTCTCATAAATCTAAGAGTGCAGTGTGACGTTTGTTGAATTTCATTAACGTTCTGTCGGCAGTGTACCATAGAACTAAAAACCGTGTTTAAACCCCCTTACTCATAGAGCCATAAAAGTGGCTTCATTTTTTTTTGGAAAGCGACCTGAAGGACAAAATAAATTAAAAAAGGAGTTGAAAGGTGGGAATCGCCCCATAAGTTTTTGCGATCATTTTATTGAAAAAAATAAAATTAAATTTTTTTCGATGAGCCGTTCGAAATATATTTTAAATCCTACTTTTATTTGGATTTCTCCTGAAATTTTTGCTTTATCAGCTTTATCTCAATAATTTATTTGTAAAAAAACAGGTTTTTAATACTCAGTTTTAGGAATTCGTCTTGACCATCTTTTACAAAAATAATAATTGTTTCTACTTAATGTAGAATTGTTTTTATTCCTTTTTGTTTGAAAACAGAAAAAGTTTCTCAATCAATGAAGAAAAAAAAAAGCGAGCAGAAAAATAAAAGGAGGCAGACATATGTTTTACCATTAATTTCAAACAATTCAGAGGTGAGAAATCATCGCTTTATAGACGGAACCCGAATAAGGTACTTTGGAATCGGAAGATCAGATCAAGAAAGCCCAGGGTTTTATTCTATGTTTATTTGGCATATCATTTTCAAAAGTCAATAGTTATTACTAGAGAACAGTGTGAGTTCAACTTCGTTATTCACAGCCTTATTAAGTACTAAGTGTTTGATTAACCTAATTGATAATACCATAAAGTTAAGTCATCCTTTGTCACAAAATGAACTAAAAAAAAAATTTAAACGAAAGCACTTATATTTTTAAATGACTAGAGCTTCAAAGTCGAGCCATTAAAAGCTCTCTATGCTTCAGGGTGATATCAATACTCAAATGAGTCAAGGGGGTAAAAACTTATACTTTCAATTTAATGATTTAACCGATAGCAAAAATGTGATCCACTTTTTTCGTTGGCCATATGTAATTGTAAGTTTCGTCTCCCCTCGATGAATTTTATATCTGATTAAACTGGTCGAAAATATAAAGCCAGCCTTTTTAAAAATTTATTTTGAAAATCCAATGTTGAGTCATCATTGACAAGTCATCTTTTTGAAAAATTAATATAATAGAAAAAAATTAGGTTAAGAAAACATTGTATTAGATCAGGGGATCGGCATTAGGATGGGTGAGCCCATTAAGGATCGCGATGGAAGAAAAAAAACCTATCAGATCGGATCTAGGAGGGGGTGAAATAAAAACAATAAATCCTCTTTAACACCTTTTTGCTGGAATCTGAGAGATGTAGGCCTGATAAGCGGCTAGGGAGCAATCCTGACCACTCCTCAGACCCCTCCTAGCCACTCATGAGGCCGCTTTTCAGCCACATCTCTCAGAAATCCAGTCGAAAGCGTGTTTAAAGGGATATTGAATCGGATCCGTATCGGAGAGGGTTGAAGTTTCAACTGTATCGATCGGGGAGGGAGAAATTTTAACTGTATTCAAATCGTATCGATCGGAACGGGATTAAAATTACAATACGATCCGATTCAGTTTTTTGCCAATACCAGTTAAGACAATTGCAAAGCTTATATTTCATACTAGGGTATACCCGACATAAAGTAATTTAACCTTGGGGGCAAGCCTGTGTTATGATCATATTCTAGAAAATCATGAATATAATGATCGATGCGAAATTTTAATTAAAATTTTAAATAATTTTTCACCATGTCTTGAATTATTTCAAATTCCTTTGTATATAATATAATCATAAACTGCATTGAAATCTTTCGAATGATTTTAAAAAGTCAACAGAAGGCAAATAAATGCATTTTGATCAAATTCCTTTTTAGCAGAAAATCTGGATCACGTTTGAAAGGCTCAGTCACCACTTGATTGGAATATAATTTTTGATACCTTGCATCATATGCTGTGACTACAAGGTGGCGCTAAGGTGAATTTGCGACTGAATCATTATTAACTCGTATAACGCTTATTTCAGTACATTAATTGAATGTGATAGTTCTGACTAAATTATTCAGCTCAACAGCGATAATCCTTTCCTGAAAATATCATGCTTAGTAATCACTGAATAAGGCCCATTCTAGATCATCTCTTTTAATTGGCTAATAAAACATATACCTGTAATAGAAATTACTGTTCGCGGCTTGAGAACATTTATAGATTTATTTAATGCAATTTTTGAACAGTAAATAATTTATGAAGTTTTTCGTTCACGACTGTTGCGAAGTGGTAATAACACTTCATTTTGATGTTGAAAACTTTTAGATGGAAGTTGTAATTCAGTCATTGGTGGAAAGGAAGTTAAGGGGGCAACTGCATTTGTCAGCGTAAGAAAATAGCAATTTCATCACGATAATGAATAATATTATTTTTCATGGCACCTTCATAAATTATGAATTGCTCACGTAATGACAATATATTTTTTTTGTCAGAGAAATTAGAAGCCACTGAAATTCAGTATGTGAGTATACCACGCTGCATGATTGTACTCGAAAACGAAACAAAAGGTGGGTTGTGAAATAATAAAGACCAGTCCGTCATAAATTATGAGTTAATTTGATGAATATGTTCCAATGGTTTTTTCTTGAGGCATTTACTTCTAGTAAGTAACTATAATACTAAATTCTTGGTTATCAAAGTATAAAATTATGATTGAAGTGACCTAAGTGACATTCCGGTC
The DNA here is from genome assembly GCA_004367855.1 of Oikopleura vanhoeffeni. NCBI lineage: Eukaryota > Metazoa > Chordata > Appendicularia > Copelata > Oikopleuridae > Oikopleura > Oikopleura vanhoeffeni. Next base: position 243,231 of record SCLH01000216.1, read on the forward strand.
ACCTCGTTTTTATTTCAAAGAAAAAATTCAAAAATATTTGGATATTTTTTCTACTATTAACTGACATCCTTATACGAATATTTATTCCTGAGTTGGAGGGCCCGCATGTTAAAGTGTGGGTCAGGGAGTGCTTAGATTGAGTTTAAATAATGGTCCGCCGACCCTCATGCAAAAGAAACCGGGTTAACCGAAAAACGCTTAACTTTCTCTTCCTAAAAATCAGCCTCCTAGCTTTTATACGGCTTCGCTAAAACTGTGGGCCGTTGAGACTCCCTGTAAAACCTCAAAAATTTGAACCTAAAATCAATTTTTTTTTTGCAAAATTCTGTTGTTTTTAAAAATGACAAGAAAATCCTTACAAGAATGGGTTGATAAAATCCGATACACACATTTTACGTATTTCAAATCGTCCAGCAATTCCCAACCAATACCGTCAAAATGCGGGATCTAAATCAGGATGAATTCCGTTAAACCCTTGAGGCTCCAGAGCCGATTTTTTCGGTCCGACTTAGCGCTCATTACGGGAAAAGTGAAAAGTGCTGGCAAATTATTGTTCTCTAGTCCTCGAGATTAAAAGGAATAGACTTAAACTTATATACGTATGTAATTCACATTTTGACCTTTATTAACCCTGATAAGAAAAAGTGAAATTTAAAAAATTGTGCTCAACCTACGCAATTTTATTGTGAAGCAAATGGGAGACGGTCAGAAACAAAAACAAGATATAAGGAAAGATTATGAAATTTTGATTTTCTAAAAGTGACTTCCTCAGAAATCCACCTGCAATTTCTTCGTGCGTCTTTTAATCTACAAGTGTTTTCCGCGAAAACGAACCTAACCTAGCCGCAAAGTTTTATCGAAATCGACTTTTAAAAAAAATAAAAATTTGTACTTAGAGCCGCCAAGGACTAAAAATTGAAGAAATGCACAGTTTTCAAAAAATTTATTCCTGAAGAAAGTGAATCATTCAAGAAAGCAACCTGCAATTCTGGTATTTAATCTACAGGGTGTTTTTGAAAATAGTCCGGAGCCTCCAAGGGTTAAAGGGAAAGGGCCAAGATAACAACTCCAATCTTATATTTTCGTGGTGTTTAGTCAATTTGGGTCTTTTTTTGAGTAATAATTATTTCTGGTAGTTTTAAGAATTTGACTTCATGACAATTTTACTCGCGGATACAAAAAATAACGGTCTTTCAAAAAAATTGTCAATGTTATCTTAAAATTTCAAATTTTGGTCAAAATGGCTGACATCATTTTTCAAAAAAATAATTAAATTTAAAAATTTTCCACAAAGACGGTTCTTAGGTATCATGTTGCCAAAAAACACCTAATAACTGAAAGTTTTTTTTATGTTCAAAAAGTTTAAATAATAAAAGTTAAAATAATGATATTTATGTTTCTGCAAGATAATTTTGCAGAAAACAATCAATCGTTAAAATGTGTTGATGTGAAGAAGTATTTTAAGTTCAGCAACCAAATCCTAGTCACCTCCATCATTTTATTAGAGTGTTTCCAAAGAAAATCTATGTTCTGTTTCAATTTTGTCGAAATAATTTTCACATCAGTAGGAAATGTATCAATAATGTCTTTTTAGGATTTCAAATCAAATAATTATATAAGAAAGAAAATATGAAGAAAAATTCCACCGAAAATAAAACCTGTTCCTTGCGGCAATTGAAATGGTATGTTTATTTCTTCCGGAAGGGTTTTGAAGAATTTTTCTTCCAAATTTGAAGTTGGGAAACCCTTTGTATACGCAAGCTCGCTTTAGAATTATAAATCTTCAATTCGTACAATTCAAACAAAATATAATTTTCCAGAACCTCAGGTAGATTTAATTCAGTCAGAACAAATTTTTCATACATTCGTTAAAGAAAAAATTGAGCACCCTAGATATTTTTTGTTCAAAGTTTATTTTTTCAAAAACTTACAGGTACTTCCAGTATTTGTTCAGATAACTGGTAATTGAGTCTACGAATCGTGCTGATGCTTATGCGCTGAATAGTCAAATAAGTTTATGAGAAATGTTTAATTAAACTTTTCATCACTTTAGAAGGGGTTCCAATGGACCGTTCCATTTTTAATGTGGAATTCAACCCATGTTTAACAAAATGTACTACAGCAAGGTGCGGCATATCGGTAAAAGTTTTTTACAAAAAATTTTCACCAATACGTCGGATTTCACCTATACGCCGGATTTACGGGAAAACATGCCCATATTTTGCTTTCACCTATACGCCGGGCGTTTTTGCGAACCCAGCGTTTTTATTATTTATAATTCTAAAATAAAGCGTTAACAGCTGATGAGTGTTTAATTTCATATTCAAATTTGAAATTGCACATCTAAAAAGCGTATGATCCAAAACATAGTCCAGTCCAATTAATGCAGATTGTGGTACTTTCAGCAATATTTCATCGCTTTCAATAGTTTTTGCTGCATAGATTATTAAAGCTGAGATTAAATAATTGGTCTCGGCTCGAGACTCTCGGGTTTTTGTTCCCGCATTTTTTCTTTTGGCGTTTTTAGAAGATGGGGTGTATCTGAATTAATCAGATCATGTATAACCAATAGGTGATCTGAAAATGCATGTTAATTATGAGCGGAAATGTCCTAATCGACATCACGTGAATAAATTTGAATTTTGTTGTGTGTATTATGTGTCGATTTGGGCATTTTCACATAATTTTGAAGTAATTTTTGGACACAATTTCAATTAATTTATTGAGCACAATAGTACCAATTTAACAACTTTAATTTTAATTTTGAATCAAATATAAAATTAAGAATTAATTTCTCAAAAAGTCTGACATTAATAATTAATTTCAACGAGAAAATTTGGTTTTATTAGAAAAATAAACATAAAATTGCTAATTTTTAGAAAATTACCGATTAAAACACCCATAATGTACGCAAAATCACGACATTGTCAAATTAATTGAAATTTTTTATTTAAATTCAGATTTCATTTTGACCGTATTTTTGGTTTTTCGACCTTAAATATTGTTAATAAATGGAATTGGCTTCTTTTACTTTTTTGTTCAGTAGCACAAGATTTTTTTTGACCCTGCTTTGGAGATATTTCAAGAAGAAAAATTTTCGAAGATTCTAGAATAATAGACGAGAAGAAAAATAATGAAATTGATAGGGATTGACGGAAATATTTTTCTGAGTTTTTGATAAAGTTTGATGGAAATTTATATAACATAAAAGTCAAAAAATAAACAAGTTTTAAAAATTAATTTGGTTGAAAACACTTTTTTTTATTCTTAAAAGAGCTTCAGGTCAACCTTAGATTTTTTGAAATTCTACCCAAAAGCTCAAACGTCGATGATATGTTATATTCCCAAAAATTGAACTTAATCTTTCTGATGAACCGTATTCTAGAAAATGCGGATAAACCAATTTTTTTAATGCGGGACCCCCTGGCCTGATAATTTAGCACTTTTTTTCGAGATTCAGGGATCATAAATATTAGTTGACCACCTTATCAATCAGCATTGCCACTCTAGAAGTACCAGTGAGGTGAAGAAAGGTATAATACATTGGTGAACAAATGAAGTTAAATCATATATTTAGAAACACCTTCATCACTTATAATTTATAAACCTACAAGTTATGAACCTTATTTCTCTACATTTTACCTTTTTTTTCATCTGGGAAAAGAATCAATAATTTATCATCTTTCCCAAGTTGGGAATCCCAACCATTTAAAATTCTAAAATGCAAATAAAATAATAGAAGTTGCCAAACAACATCTTAATTTTTTGATAATCGATCCTGTTTTGTTGAAAATGAAGCTCTTATAATAATTTTTAAGTAGAAACTGCGAACTCAAATTCGATTTATACGTGTTTAATTGAAGGTGGAAGACCTCTGAGGTCCGAGCTCAACTTTAGGTCTCAATGTTTCTGAAATTTTTTGGTTTAAAATTTCGGGCGATTGAGAGGTCACCTTTTTTGAAATTAAGAAGGCTGATTGGCCAATTTGGTGAAGTTAGTTCAAAATTTGTGTTTATTTTAGAAAATTTGTCACTTCGATAGAAGCGAATGTGCTTAGGCTGTTCGAGGTTGTCACATGTAATCAAACAGATCGGTACTAATGAGAAGAAAGGTTCGTTTGAAGCATGACTTAAAAATAATTTTAGCAAGAATTTTGTTTGTTTCTCAAAAATTTTGCTCCGAATTTGTGACCAAAAACTTTTGAAATTAGTGATATTGTCTTCAACTTTTCTCTAGAATATACAATAAAAAACAATAAGAGAAATATTGAAACGTTAATTTGGGATATAAATTTTGAGTAAACCATTATTTTTATTATTTCGAAGATTTTGAAAGAGGTTTCTCGATAAAACTTTGACTTTCGATTTCATAATAATTTATTAAACAAAAAATTATAAGATGACTCCTAGGTATCAAGCAAATAGCACATTTAACAAGTCCTATCAGGAGCGTCGTGATTAACTCAAGGGCGTTAGTTTTCAACAAATCATTCGCAATAATTCCGGTTCCAAATTTTGTATTTTCAATCGAAATCTTTCTGCTGACATAACCACATTTCTCAACCTCTATTCTGTATAGGAGAATGCAAAGATTATTTCCGCCTATATCTTTAAAAATCAGAAGTTCAATTTTGCAATCGTTTCCTTAATTGATCATAAGGGGTCATTATATTATTCAATAAGTTATTTTTTGCACAAAATATTAATTTGGCCAATCTTGCATATCTTGGGATTAACAACTGCATAAGATTAATGGACTAAAGTGTCGTGACATTTTATTGCTGTTGATATTAAATGTAAACTTATGGTCGAAAGTTACCGTTTAAGAAGAAATGCGTCATGTAAAACTTGTGGCAAGTGCTTAGAAATCATTCCCCAGAACAAACTTTGTCACGCTCTTGCCTTTTTTAATTGAAAAACTCAATATTAATGTCATTTTTATCGAGTTTGGAGACAGAAAAAACAGTTTGTTAGAGTGATTTTCTGACCACCAGGGGGTCCAAAATTATTTTTCTATCATTGGGATCAAATGATTTAGTAACTGCTTTGAGATAAAAAAAAACTTATGAAAACTTTTAGTTTGGCCCATGATCTCCCGGTCCGAACCTTATCCATATAACTTAAAGTTTCAAATTAATCATCATCATCATCATAAAAAAAAAGTTTTAAGTTTGCTGCTTTGGTAGGGCAAGTGCGCGTATTTTCGGCAAGTTTGAAAAAGTGAAGAATAATATTTTTTTCTGATTTCACGCATCAAATAAATAAACTTGAACATTTTGAATAGAAGTAAGTTTAGCGGATATTTTGTAAACTACTTTTAGTAATCGTGTTATTTTATACGTGGAAAGCCTAGTTCATATATTGTACGACTTGTACAGTACGAGACGGTTGGTCGATTATGAGTTGAGTACCATATGGTTGAGGGTCTTTTCTCCCGTATATCCAAGACCTACCGTATATCCCTTGTAGGATAATATGTATGTTTTTATCATGTTGCTGCAAAATGAAGCTTATTGCGCGTAAAATGTCAAATCAGACGATGAATCACATAAATTACGTGGTAAGTCAAATTATAAAACTTTTTGTGGCCTTGTTATAAATTTCTAAAAATTTGTTTCAAAAAAGAATTTATTTTCAAAAATTATTTTTTAGTTATAAATATCAAATCCCCCGTTGTGGGCATTCGGCCGATTTCAAAAAGATTTTCTCGATAATTTAAACGAAAAATGAAAATTCGGCTTATTGGAGAATAGTTTTCTCAAATTTTTGAATTGCAATATAAAATCTTCTTTTATATAGCCTCTGCAAAATTCCAACTTTGAATAGTTATCCCCTTTCGATTGGATCATTTGTTATATCTATCATATATGGTCCAATTCGGACTATTTTTATTTTATTTTACTATACACTAGATATTTGAACTTGATCGTATAAATCGTTTTCAAATGTCGAATTATATAAAAAATGGTGGCAAAAAAAGTGGCAGAAAAGCCCCAGAAAGTGCCATAATAGATATTCCCAGCTGGCCCGAAGCTATAAGAAAAAGCTCATAGCTTAGAGATGAAAAAGACTTTTACTTACCATTGAAATTCAGTTGAGAAATAATTACCTAGATTTTTCATCAAATCTGGTCGGAACCAGGAATCGATTGAAACCAACTCAATCCGATAAAGTGGTTATTTTTTTAACAGTTGATCAAAGAATCCTGGCTAGAAATATTTAACAATACTGATTAATTTTTGATAATTTTATTACAAAAAAACGTATAAAAAGTATGAACAACAGAAGTTTAATTAGTTAAACATAAAGATTTAGGCAACGTTTTGTATCGCTGAATTTTAGTCCATAAGTCCCGGCGTTTTTGTTAGTCCATTGACAAGCTTTTCTTCGACTTTCTGCGACATGCTCGATACTTTATCATAACCTGTGCAACCAACGATATTAGTTTTTGTCCAGTCAGCGTACCCTGAAATTCTTGGTTTAAGACTTGGTTTAAGATCTTAGCAACAAAATTTTATGAAAAAATAGACCGGTAGTAAAAAAATGAGTATCACTATCCCTAAATGGAAGAAGAGTTCTAGAACACTTATTATGATCTTCAATGTCTGTTTGCCCCGTGAAATTTCAATTTAAAAAAAATTTCTTCAAATAACGGGTTATACGGTTTAACTTATACAGTACAACTTGTACTGCCTTTAAACTATAAATTCAACAGTTATCGGTAATATTTCGAAGAAACTTCGGATTAAACTTGTTCGAAGATAATGAAAATCAGCATGTTATAATTCTTACAATTTGGAGCTTAATTTTTTCAGAAAGAATTCGGTTCAATTTAAGTCCAAAAATTTATGTTTAAAATTACGAGTCATTATCGACGACATAATTACATTTCAAGTGCCCTCGAATTTAAAAAAAAATTAAAGGGTAAGTGTCCACTCTTGGAATTTAAGATACTACGGTGAGGCTTAAAGGAGTACCCCAAACCATTTAGTGATTTTCAAACGTTTGTTCTGAGCTGAATAAAACTTGCTTGAGTTTCATGTTCTGAGACCCAGAAGATATTTGTCTGAATTTTTCGAAAAAGTAACAAAAAGTTTTTTGTATGATCGTACCGGTATTTTTACCGGTCCAAAAAGTCATTTTTCGACTTTTATCTGTTCAATTTCATTTAGCGATGTATTAACATAATTTTCTGATTTTTTGTGAGCATACCTAAATTTGTTAGTTCAAATAAGTTATGCGCTCAGATTATATTTTTTCGTTTAATTTGCCTACAATCACTGATAAAGTCCTCAACATGGCTATTTTTGGTACCCTGAGGGCTAGTTCAATTTCATTTGGAGGACAGTAAGCTTATTTTTTCGCGGAAAAAAGCACTTTCTTAAAATTGTGAGTTCATGATTTTTATGCGCTCCATATTTCGCTGTCTTTTATAATTATGGTTTTATGCGCAGTCAAAGTTTTGCATCCTGAAAAATACGTCGATTTTATCAATCTAAGAAAATTTCAGAATTTTTTATTTCGAAAATCAAAATTTTTTTATTTCTTTTAAGATTAAATTCAAAGTGAACTGATGAAAAAAATCAGCGTCAACGGAATTCAACTTTGAAAGTTACAGACAATCGAAGGAAATTTATACTTAGAAAAAAAGGAAATTTGGGAATTTTTTACAAATTTTTTACATCGAAAATTTTTTTAAATTTTTTCGGATTGAAACCGATGACAAAAATGAGAATGAGATAGAAATAAGCTTTTAACCATTTTAGAGAGCCGAAATATAACTCGCGTGGGGTACTTCCTTAAGGGGGTTGTGGGTGTAAAGAATGCATGAGTGGAACAAAATAGTTTTTATTTTTCTTGTATCCGTCNATAACAATAATTTATTCTTCAAAAGTGATGAAATGTCATGTTTTCGACGCGTGGTATCACTCGCCTCATTCCCCCACCAAAAATAACGCAATATGATTGATTCCAGTCCGTTAAGCGTCGCCCACGCATGGTATTTTGTACCGCGTAGGCGCGCCAGGACAACAATCTGACAACAAACCTTGGGAAATAAACCGCTGGGAAATTAAACCAAATGAAATTATTTTACGTATAAAAACAAACAGAATAATTTCTTCAACGAAATAACGACAATAAAATATGACAATATTTCGTAGGTTTCATACATTTTATGTTTTATTCAGTTTGAAACAAAATTGACCGACTTATTACGATTTTAAAGAGAATTTCTCAATTTAATTTTTACCGTCTTAAAACAAACAGAGAATAATTTTTTCAATGAAATAACGACAATAAAATATGACAATATTTTGTAGGTTTCATACATTTTATGTTTATTCAATTTGAAACAAAATTGACCGACTCTATTCCGATTTTTGTGTGTAAATTGAGAACATATTTACCAGTTTTTCACTGCGTACCGGTAGCCATCCTTCACCGAATCATAAAAAGTTACTTGCAGGTGATAAAGAAGGTTTTAGTCTCCCGTATTTTTTCTCATTTATTCTTATCTGCCCGTTATCAACCTTTCAGTCAGCTGGAGCAGAGGGCTATTTTCCCAGCAATTCAACATTCTACACCCACAACCCACTTAAGGGATTGTGGTGCTTCCAGTAGTTGCGGGGAAAATAAGGCGTTTTAAAACTCAAATACTTTGTGAGAATTGATGAACGTTTATTTTCCAATTGTATATTGTAGTCCGAACCTTAAGAAGTCAAAAACTGATTATTCTAGAAAATATTATCACATCAACCTTTAAATGCATAAAACTAATGGCTATTTCTTTTCATTGAAGTATACCGTCATATCCACGTATCCAAAATCACATAATGCCGATATTATTGATCAGAAAAAAATTCTCTACAATTTAAACCAAGCATTTTTTATAAATTCATCTTAATTCGCCGAAAATTATTTTTGAAAATTCCTTGCTATAGTTAAATATAGGCAAATGAAGATTATTTTATACAAAAAAAAGTATACCTCACGAACGGCACATGCGATTTCTTTTCCCTTTTTTTATAAATTCTTCTCTATTTCCTATAAACTTTAAACCAAGCAAATTTTAATATTTTTTTTATAATTTCTCGCAATCACTATTTCATGCTGATTTAATGCGGCCATATTACATTGATTTGGATGAAAATTGAAATATTGAAAAAGGGGCAAAAATCTTATCATTATAATATTGAAATACTTTCATTTAATGTTAGGGGGCTCATTTTTTTCAACAAAATTAAAATAATGAACATAAAATCCCCTTTTATCGGCTTCGTTCGATTTTAGCTCATTTTCCAACAAAATTTGAAATTATAAGTATAATATGATATTTTGTACAAAATTTTGTCAAGTTTTACTTATAATTTTTTTTTTGGTCTAGAGATTTCTGCCAAGAAAAATCAAATTTTTTTTGGAAGCAAATTCAAAAAGTTGGCCTGAGAATTTTAAAGCCAGGTTTGTTGTCATATATAATGCTTTTGGTGAAATTTTTTTGATTTGGCTTCAGGAATCACCAAAACAGTATTATTTCTCTACTGTAACTAGTGCAAATACCGTTTTATGGCTGATCCTGAGCGCAAATCGACAGAAATTTCTTCGAAATTAACACTTCTTTACTACCTCTGGGGTTTCACCTCCACTAGTTCTGCTCTCCAGTAGTCAACATTCCAATTGGATATCATTGGTGGTTTTAAGCCACATTATAAAACTCAGGAGGAGCTTTACATGGGTTTGAAATAAATAAATATCATCTACATATTCAAATTTATGTAAGCTAGCGGGTCAAATCTCTGAAAATACGG
>SCLH01000216.1:253860-275084 GCA_004367855.1 Oikopleura vanhoeffeni
AGACAGAACAGATTAGAACACTCCTTTTAGAGCGTTTTTTCAAATTCCGACCCCAAACTCAAAATATACAGGGTGTAAGGGTTTTTCCCTTTCTTTTTTCCAAACGGTGGTTACACTTTGATTTCCGCCTTTTGATTGTTTGAATTCTGAGAAAAACTCTTCTGACAACCAACAAAATGGCGGAATCAGTGTAACCAGTTTGGAAAAAAAAGAGGTAAAAACCTTACATCCTGTAAAATTTGAGGTCACGTGAAAAAATTTCCGAAAAAAATTTTGCTTCGGAGTGTGTTCGAAAGTAGATCAAACGCGAAAATTTCTAAAATTTTTTTTTGATGATTTTGGTCGGGAGTGCCACTTTTTATCCCGGGTCATTTTTGCATTTTAGTTGCCCTAAAGCCTTCAAAAAACTGATTTGCGTTCAATACCCCCTTAAGGCGAAAAGAGAATGAACTACAAAATTCTTCAAATGAAAATTTCAAAATTAACTGCCACAAGAAAAAGAAGTTGCAGATGCTAAAAATCGCAAAATTTAATTTTCCAAACAATCAACCGTTGAGCTACGATTTGATATTCCGGCTGATAAAATCTTAATTAAACGGCTGCATGATGATCTGGATAAACTAAAAACCACGAAGAAATAGCGATAAAATTTTAAAGTTATTTCTCTTCATCACCAATCACATTATATAGTTTTCATTACACAACGAGTCTTTAAAATTATCCGTGTTAACTTTTTACCTGTTCCTCAAAAATATGTTATGTCATAGAAGTTTATTTTCACACCTTAAGCTTAATTCAGTCAATTACACAGACCACCCTAACACTCGCGAGGCGGAGAGGCCTTACTACACTCCCGCTATAACAAATGCTATCAGCTCCTGACCAGGTGTTGTTTCAAAAGAAACTCACCAATTTTCAAAAACTATTATTTATCTATAATAAATCTATGAAAAACGGTTAGTATCGATGAAAAAAAGGCCAAATTGTCACTATTATATTGACGTTAAAACAATAAAAGACGGGTACATTTGATCAAAAAGGCTACAAACGTTCTATTCGGATTACCGCCTATGCACTTTTCAGAGGAAATAAAAGTTTTTCGTTTATTAAAACTCAGCGAAAAATTTTGATGATTTTGAAATCGCCAAAAAACTTATAAGCCAACTTCCTTATTTATTATACTTTGTGATGACGATTCTCTCTAACTTATGATATAAAATTAAATGATGTCCAAAGCTTTTAAAAAAAGTACGATTTTGAGCAATTTTCGTACGTGTGTTTCTTATATAAATTCGTGTGGTAAATTTAAGCAATTTAAAAACTCGATCAGATACGTCGGTTGGAAAGGCGAAAATTAACAAGGATTGGAAACCTTTTATTTACTAAAGATGGAAACTTCGATTAAATTCACGATATCCCCTGTCCACACTCATGTTAATCTAGGCAGCGATTACAGGGATATGGACCATATCATATAGTGCATTTTTATCTTTTTTGACATAGAAATTAGCTCTGTTTCCCCCAAGCTGTAATTGATAATATCTTCGAACAAACCTATCATATTTTTCTAAATATTCAACGAAATTTACAGTTGCTCCACACATTCTTGGATATTTGCTCCGTGGTACAGTCGGGATTTTAGGATTATTTTCGAAATATTGGGGAAAATCATCTTTCCATCTGATCAACTGCTCAATTTCAATCAAGCCCGTTACATCTCGTGTCATAAAATGACAAGTTTGATTTCTGATTTTATCAGACCGTGGCCTGGGTGCAGAAATCCATGCAAGGCTAGAAGTTGACTGGAAACCAAATTTTAATCAATAACTAGTCTGAAAAATCAAGAAATATCAAGAAGGTGAAACAAAAGAAAACTAATAAATTCATTTTGACAAAATATGTTTCAGAAAATGTTTGTCAAACACTAATGAACAACTCTTTTTCATATGAATATTATTGTTCTGCTAATGTTTGTTTGAAAAATGACCAAAACCCCGAGGCGCAAAAATTCTAAAATTGCACTATCGTCCGAAATCTAAATCAACATATATTTAAGCAATCAGACATTTTAAAGGCATGTGTAGCGTGTCCACCAGTCGGCCAATATTTATTTTGGATCAATTCCCTCTTATGGTTTTTTCTCGAAAAATCGAGGTTTGGGAGCCAAAAATAAAAAAATTCGTAATTTTTTTACAAAAATTGTCTTTATTTCACTTATAAGTAGCGTTGAACTGTAAGGATAAGAACCTTACAGACCCAAAAATTACGGATTCGGCATTTGCTTTAAAATACCTTAATACTTATAAGACGAAAAATCCCTATATTTGAATCACGTGACGAGTCGTCACTGACGACCAAAAATTTGTTTGTCATATTTTTTTTTAATTTGATACTTTATTTGTCCTTAAGGAGGTTCAAAAAAATTAACCCATTACTTTTAAAGGTCAATTTTTAGTTAATGATGTACACGCTAGATATGTGGGACAATAGTAAGAATTTCTTCACTTTTTTGTGATCAATCGTAAAGTTATTTTCTTTTTTGTGGCCCAAATATTGATTATAAATTTTTCTTGGCGTTTCACTTTCTGAAATATTCCTGATCAAATTTTTACAACATGAGCTGATCGTCCAAAAACATTCTAGATTTGTTTTTGGTTTGAAAATGTCACCTCAATTTGTTCAAACAACTTGGTTCTAATATGTCTTTGAATGGGTCCTAAAGTTTCAAAATTCCATCATCATTTACTATAGACATCTACAGTAGATGCTAAAATTGCCAGTCAAACTATCACGTGATCATAAGTTCAGGCTGACAACACTTTTTAGTTCACGCTATCAGCCTGAGTTTTATTCCTTGAACGCTTTGCAATTATATCTTAAAAGGGCATGACTACTAGTCATTGACTACGCCTTTACTTTTGCGTTCGCTGTTGAATTTATTTCGAAGCTCTTATTTGTCAAACAAGTGAAATCCGGGGCTCTCATTGGTCAAAAGGGGGCCGAAAGCGAACGCAAAAGTAGAGGCTTAGTGATACTAAATTTGTATAACCAATCTTTGATATAACTTTTCTCTTTTTATTAAAATATTCTGGAATCTGCATATTTAATACTTCTCGTTTTTCTATCCGGTCCGCGTCTGTAGCACCGGATCGAGTAGAAAAGAATCATTCTGCATTCCAGCTTGAAATTTCTTGCAGACTTCCAACATTTTACACCCACTACTCTTTTAGGGGCAATACAGTATTACTCATACTCGATGAATGTGGATTCCAGAAACCGAGTATAATATTTAGACGGTCTGACTCTTTAAATTTACGGATTTTCTTATAAGAGACATTTTTTGCGATGCAGTCGATTTAAAAATGGTAAAAAACTTAATCTTTCACACTACCACTCATACTGAATTTTCATGAGGGTCTCAATTTGAAACCTTATTTTTTCAAATTATCAGAAAAAAATGATCTTCAAAATAAAGTTTTTACAATGCTACTTTTAGATTTTAACTTACAGGTGGTGCAATACATTCTTTACTGATTCGTTCGCTTGCGTCAATAATAAGGTTTTTATAATGTTCGACTTTTCGTGTTCCGATTTCTAAGACTTCTTTCTTTAATTTGTTAACAAAGAAATCATAGAGCATCCAGTCACCCCAATTATATAGTCGCTGTAACCTTTTGGCGGAGTCGGAAAGGGTCTTTTCTTCTTTGCGCATACTGTTCAGCTATAAATTATGGATATGAAATAAATTTAAAATGCAAACTTAACAAAAAATAACGGTAGATTCAGCATTTTTTCAAATGATTTTTATGTAGATTTTTAAATTATTTTTTCAAGGCTGCGGGTTAATTGGTTAGCTTTCTTCCACTTTTATTAACTATTAACATTATGAGCTACCATAATTATAATTTGAATTAAATTTAATTTTTCGAATTTTTTTTGCTGTGATACCAATTATCGCTGTTTCTTTTTTCAAAAGACGTTTTGGAAAAAACTGTAAAAATTAAGCTTATGTGAGGACGGTTCTAATCTCAGGTGAGTTTTAGGAAAGTATATGAAAGAGAAATATTGAGACAATGAGTTCCGTGGGTTAGTCGCTGTCTTCTTTACACTTCTATTCATACAATCCTCTGCTCAAACTTACCCACTTTACAAAAATTAATATTTATCTTTACTTAAACAATAAAAGACGGGTACATTCGATTAAAAAAGCCGCAAACGTTATATTTATAAACAAATATGAAAGTTACACTGTGAAAGGTACTACCTTTAAATGTACTACATCTTTGATATCCCAGCAAAATTTTATCATCATAACCGCCAAAGAAGTATCCAAATCTTCCAAAATTAAAATGTGATCAAAATCGTTGCTGATGTCCCAAAGCCACGATTCCACGAGTTTACCAAGTTTTTGTTGACCAGGTTGAAGCAAATAAGTAGGATAGCCAAAAAATAAAAGTTGGGGATGATAAGTAAACATATAAGCACCATGCGCAAAATGTAATGGTTTGAGGTAAGTATGAGGATCTGAAACAGGGTAAAAACCGCGAAATTTAAGAAATACTGGTAGAACTGTTTGCAAAGCTCTTGAATTAAACACCCGTAACGCACGGTGCTTTTTTAGAGGAAAATGTGAGTTGCATGTAATTCTGATTACTTTAATAATTCTCAAGTTTCTCGGGGGTTTTATTTTATTGCGGCACAACTCCCTGAAAAAGGTTCTGCTTATTATTTTAAATATTTTTATTCTATTTCCATATTTTCAATATTCACTGACTCGAGAAAAAAAATAACTCGGGACCGGGCGGGATCGGGTTGAAAACTCATCCCGGTTTAGGACACTGACCTGCAGTCATCATAATTTTTTTGAAATAAATTCATCAAGTAAGCAGGTTATGTCACACTGCATTAAAAACAGCCTAAATATTGACACCCACTTTGTTTGGAATTAAATTGCATTAAGAAGTAATTTTACTGATACTTATCAACAAATAATTATTAAAATCAAAGTAAAAAAAAAATTGAATCTTCAAAATTTGGAAAATGTCCATTCATATTAAAAAGCGGTGAGACTTTTCAGAGCAACCAAAAGATGTTTGTAGTTGCTACGAATCAGGTCTGATTGCCAAAGTGAATTTGTATAAAATCACCGATAAATTACGATTTTTTAGATTGAGGTGGTTGGATATGCCAATTGTTGTAATTGCTGGGTATTTTTTACTGTCTTTTACAGGTCTATAACTTTCGATTGAATTATCAAACGTAAAAAAGACGAAAAAAATATAGTTTTGTGAACATTTTTAAGGAATATTATATTGATATTAGTCGCAATCGATTTCTCAGGCCCGATTAAACTAAAAATGATATTTTTTCTCTTTAATTTATCAAAAAACTTCATTTGAGCAAGCAAATTAGCATGTCCAACCCCCTAAATTGTGGAGAAAAGAACAGGGATTATAAAAAATAATTCTCAAAATAATCATTTTGACATAAACTTTGCGTTTAAATTGTGGTTATTTAGACTACATCTTGTCAATTTAAAATAAATAATTTCAAAAGTCAAACATGAGCAAAACAGTATAACTAACGCGCATTGGTTAGATAAGATAATTGTTAGAATAAATTAGGAGACTCATTGCTCTCCCGCCACTCGTGGTCAAAATTGAGTGATTGTTTATAATATCGGTTTCAGAAAATAAATTATGGCTCATCTTTTTATCGTACGGAATAAATAAAATTAGATTTTGACGACTTAGCGCCACCTACGCAGATTTTAAAAATTCCTAGCTCTTCAAAAACTAAAATTAATTAAATAATCGATCACAAAGAAATGTATATTTAAAAGGAAATTGTAAAAACCCTCCCATTTCAGAGTTTTGGAAAAGCTCCCCTTCTTTTATTTTGTCTTTTGGTACCGTGTGTAAGAGTCAAATTTGCGACGACCACCCTCTTAATTTAACGATATTTATCCGTGACTTTTAAGAATTCTTCCATTTCACTGATGAAATCGGCGTCTTTAGTTTCGATAAAAACTTTGTGGTTAATTCTGTACATCGGCAAGGATTGTCGCATATCCTTCATGAGCCCATTATAATATCTCCATGACGAAACGAAATTAGTGAGCGGATCTCGCAAAATTGAGATTTTCTTTGTATCTGGCTTCATAACCATTTCTACAGCTGTTCGGTTATATCGCATATGAACATAAGAAATGTCAAACTGAAATTGAATGAAAATTTGACGGACATAGTGAAATGTTCAATTTGATAGAAAACAATATGAGCAAAATGTTTGAACTGTTTTAATAAATCTTTTTCTCAACCAAAATTCCCTCTCAGTAGTTAAATAAGTGTCAACACCGTTTACATTTCGGCTTTTAGAAACGACTAATTTGATTTGAGTTAATTTTTTGAAATTGAATATCGTCACTTTTGAAAGCTCGTTACTGATTGGTCAGCCAATCAAAAGTCTCCGATATGTTTTTTTAAAGCAAGATTTTTTCTCTGGAAACCCTGTTTTTGACTTTTAAAGTTGACCAGGACTCCCTGAATTTGAAACTGATAGTTTAATATTTAGGATATTTACATGGATAATAAGCTGATTTTCCTGAAATCAACTTCAATTTTCTATTGATTTATTTAAGAAACATTTTTTTGTACATGAATATTAATCAATTATATCGCAGGCACATGCTTGGAGCATTATGCTGCATAATTAATGCAGCATAATTAATGTTCAAAATGTTTCTCATTTGACTTGCCTGTTTTTTAATTGATTTTCAACAGTACTAACCTGATCATGAAGTAGAAAAAAATTAACTTTACAAAACAAATTTAATCCGGTTTTATGGCAAAACAGTTAGATAGTTCGAAGGCCCTCACATGAGAAATGGCTTCATAAGTTTAAAAATGTCAACGTTGACTTTATAAAAGTTTTTAACATTTTACATCGCAAAAGATCGGTTGAGTTCAAAACTACAAAATATGATATTTCGATCAGAATCTTTTAGAAGAAATTGGATGAACCTATATCGATAACGGGGTCTCTTCGCACCTATCAGCCAATTTTTAGCCGATATTTTTAGATAATTCGGCTTTTTAAAACGACTCATTTGATTGAGATATAGGATATCCCTTTAACACCTTTTGCTTGATATAGGTGAAAAAAAGTTTTATTTGCACGAAACCAATAGCAGAAAAAATACGAATCTTCATAGTTTGTCAGCTCAAGAAAATTAAGATCGTTTAAATACAATTAATTATGCGTATTACTTCTATCTTGATGTGGATTTTAACATTTAATTGTTTCCGTTAAACAGGCTCCTCAAAGGAATGTTTTTGACGTTTTTTATACCTTTCCCAAAATTTTCTCTATTTTTTTGCTATAAAATGGATAGGGAAAATAAAAATTATTAATTTTCAAATGGTTTGGCATTTTCAGACTTAGCAAGTTCAAATATCCGATAGTTTTTGCCAACAAATAGTGTACGATTGCGCATTTATAGACCTGCGGTGAGCTTTAATCATAACAAACCCTCAATTTGTCCGACAAATTAAGTTTCATTCAATCCTTGGGTCTATTTGGTCCTATATTTTGTCCAAGAAAACATGTACGGTCATTAAAAGGCATGTATGCATTTGAAAAAAATAATCCACCATTTGAACTTTCCCTGAAAACAAATATTAGGTACTTTTGAAACTTTTTCAAATCTAACCTTATAAAAACCTACCCGAATAAAAAGTTTGTGCCAGGAGTTTTGAGTCCATATCGGATAAGAATATTTGCAATTGTGGTGGATCCAGTTTTAGAAGTTTTCAAGAAATAAATATGATCTTCGGGGGAACAAGTTTTTTCTTCAAAAATGCCAATCGATTTCCTCAAAGAAAGCATTTCCTTCTGAAGTACTGCATGGTTTGAATGTAACTTTTTAAGAGATATTACCGTGAATAAAAACATGAAATTGCATTTTAGGTTTTTTTGGGAAATTTTTCGAAGAAAATATTTAACTTTTCTCTGCCCACACAATTTTATGAAATTATTAGATTTCTACTTTTTGATGTTTTGACACTTACAAAAGTTATGAAAAACCTGAAAGATGCTGACGCGAAACGTTCAATGGTAAATTTGAAAAAAATATTTTTATAATTTGAACCTGAAAATCATTCATCTTGAGAATTATTATACAATAAAACCGAAACGTTGATAAAAACTGAATACAATTAATAAAAAATAATTCTTATTTTCTGTGCAAACGAATTTAAAAAATAATTTGCACAATGGTGGAATTTTTTTTACATAACTTTCTGAAAACATCCATGTTTTGGTGTTGTTTTTTGAAAATTTTGGTCTTGTCCGAAATATATATAAAATATTTCTCAGTGAACTGTTCCCCACGCTAGGAACTTTGAACAAAACTGTCTTTGCTATTTACAGCAAACAGCTTTTGAGAGTAAAAATAATGTTATATAACTAGGGTCAGTACCGGGCGTAAAACTACTTTTAAATCAATTAGTTTACTAACGATTTGTGTTCGGTGACTTGTGCAGAATTCTAAGGAAAATTTTTTAAAAATAGAGAAAAAATTTTTCGAAAATTTTTTATTTGGTAAAATGAAATTGTATGCTCTAAATTGACGATTGAAGTAGGTGCTCATGCCTAATGCTCAATCCTAAAATTATGCTTATCGGATAGCAATTTTACGTCGGAAAAGACAAAAAAATTCGGGGGCAAAGAATGTTAGCTGAAATCAATTTGAGTTTTTGGTCATTCCGTCTACGCATTTGTTCATCAAAATTCCTTCAAAATGACCGAAAATGTTTTTTCTTTCTTGTTGTTTATAGCTAAATGTTTTTGAGACACGATCTGTGTTATAACAACATAAAATGATAATTAAACATTTAAAGCGCCTAACAAAGCCCATAAGGTTGATTTTTAATACTCACATTGCGACCACCAGATGGCTCAAAAATTTTTTTTCATGGTCGGAATCTTTTTTTTTGAGAAAGTTTAACCATATATATACTCAAAGAATTAGTGCTGGGGGGTTTAGTTTTGTAGATAAATCTCCCGGTACTGACCCTATATATACCCTATTAAGACCCTATATATAAAACAATGACCGTTAGCAATTGGATTGGAACAAGTAAGGTAAAATTAGTTAAGAACAGTTTGTGCCAAAAAGTTAAAACTAATAATTTTAAAATTTGTCAAATATCTAAAATCAAGTAAGCGACGCTTACTTAGCGTGCCTGTTTCAATTAAAATAAATAGAAAACAAATTAAGTATATAAATAAGGCCTTGAAAAAGTGAAGTTTTTTAAATTAGAACAATATCCTATTCCGAGTACAGTAGATCAAAAATACCTAGGTAAAAATACAAACCAATTACAAGGTAAAAATTACAAGGTGAAAATACAAACCAAATACAAACGAGAGTGAGACGGGCCAACCAACCAATCAAATCCCTGAATTGAACACACAATTGGTTTGTATTTTTACCTAGGCAATTTTGATCTACAGAACTCGGAATAGGATATAGCCAATGAGCGCTCGCATAAAAATGAATTGACCGATCATGTTTCTGTTCCCTCTATTTTACTCGATATTGTTGTTCTCGATAAATTAATTTACATACTGTAGGTCGCAAAGTCGGCACAGTCTGGGTCAACCGGTTAACTTCAGCGTTTGAAAAACATCAGCTTGAAGATACTCAAAAAAAATTGAAACGTTGCTATAAATTATGAATTTTAATTATATAAAAGTTGATTTCTGTTAGAATATTTATTTCAAGTTATTAAATAAGTTTTCTTGAGAGTGAGTCGAAATCAATTCAGGTGCTCGAAAACATGGTCTTTATTAGCTTATCTTTACTTTGTGAGTCAAGTTCATTCGTTTTCTACAAAAATTTATTTCCTGAAAACTTGGTCTATCGATAAAATGTACGAAAATAGCATTTTCTTCACACAAAAATTTAGAACATTTTATTATTTCTAATTTATTTAACAAGTAGTAGCCGGGCTACTGTAGCCCCCTCAGTGGAACTAGATAAAATAAACCAAAAATGAAAATACGTCTAACATTTTGCTTATATTTGCAATATTTTGAAGTGATTTTAATTTAGACCGTCAAAATTTTGTGAAAACTCAACCTTTTTTTTACGAAAATTAATCTGAGATTCCTTCCGGCTGTGAATACTTTAATCAAAAATTTATGGCTAACATTTTTTATTTTATTTTTATAGAAAAACTACATTTTTTATTAAGCTTCGATTTTTTCAAATCATTTCAGAATGTGCGAATAAAGTAAAATAACTTTTGAGTCAGATTTTTCGCAGGTATGACATCGTTTTTAATTTGGCAATGTCGAGGCCTACTTTCGAGGCCTATCTTACAAAAGCCTGTTTCTTCTCTTTCTGTATAATATATACCTCTGAACCTAAAATCTGCAATGACTTCTTCCTCTCGCTCTCATCCTGTGTTTTTAAACTCCTACTGTCACCCTTATCTTTTATCACTTAAATTTTCATACAAACTTAAATTTTTCGCGGTTATTTTTCTCACTTGATTTTTATCGGCAACAATGCCTCAAGTGAGTTTTGTCGACTGTGGCCCTCAGAAATGAACAAGGTATTTTTTGGCGCGGAAACGCGTTAACGCTTATGTTGGGTCAAGGCGATCACAGTGTACAGTAATACCTTACAAATAAAAAAAATGTAATAAATTGATTTTTCATCAAATTATTACAAAAGTGCTCTTTTTTTTGACAAAGCTATACTCGAAACTGGCGCACGGATCGATAAGTGCCTCAACCATACTGGTATGCTTTTAAAATGTCAAATTAAGTCACCACATTCTGTTAAACCCCAGTGCTTGTTAAAGTAATTTACATACTGTTTTGTTTAAAATGATTTTCCAAGATTGTATAAATGATTTCTCACAAGTTCTGCTCTACCTAACTGAATGTTCCACCAAAATCTTTTTTAATAAATTATATTAATCGAAAAAAAACTATTGCCAAATTAAACGATGCATACCTGCCGAAAAATCTGACTCAAAAGTTATTTTACTTTATTCGCACATTCTGAAGATGATTTGAAAACAATCGAAAGCTTAATAAAAAATGTAGTTTTTCTATGAAAATGCAATAATATATCTCGAAAACACCTTTACAATTTATTATTTTGGTTACAATAGGTGAACCGCTGTACTTTGACCGTTTATTATGAAGTTTTTCGGCATAACATATTCGTTTTTTTTTAAATTTGTTTGATCATCAAACTTTGATGAATGTTTTTCCACCCAAAAACCAATAAGTTCCTTAAAAGTAACTTTTTGCTAATATGATCAGTTTTTCCGTTACTTTTGAAAGTTATAATTTATATTATTAGTTTGCTAGCTAATCCTTATACAAATAATTAAATTGTGACCTTTTCTATTTAGAAGTTAACCTCGTTTTGATTTACCTTATTTAAAAACTTAATTTGTCAATTCAGGAGTGAAGTGGTTTAAGCGATGAAACTTTAGTGAGCCCCGTTTTTTTTATAAATATTAAATTGTATATATCAAATACAATATAAGCAGTTTGTATAAATTTTTAAAAAAAACTACAAATTGATTTTATCAATTAGTTTTTGCTTCATTGATTCACTATCTCCATTCCTGTTGATACGGCGTACTACTGTTTATGACATTTAAAGGTTCTTGAATGAAGTCCGCTAAAGTGTAATTGTTCAAAAGTTCATGTGGCGTGTTAAGGTCAAGTTTGATATCTGATCAGATTAGAAACTTTGCAATTTTTCTTTGAAAAAATAGCCGCTCAATTTTTAAAATCAAAAAGAATATTCGAATAGGTATAGGCTGACCGCGATCTGAAGTAATTCTGGGAAAGGCCAATATTCAGAAAAATTAAAGGAGATAATGTTAAAGAAAAATGTTATTTGTATATTTTTGGAAAATTTTTTGCCTTTTCCAGATCGGTTGAAACGAAAACTTGATCAAGAGTCACTTTTAATCCCGGAAATGAATTCGTCAGATAAAATTTCGCCGGGAAAAATTTCTGTTGTTTCTAATATTTTTCAGAAAATTCCATTTTCAAAGTAACCAAAATGGCTGTTGTTCTCAAAATTTTCCTCCAATCAAAAAAAATTATAATTTCCTCATTCTGCATCTTATTTTTTTCGAAAATTATAGTTTTCATGTTGTCAAATGAAAAAAGTTTAGATTGATGAAAATTTTCTCGCCGTCAGGGGCAGATAACGGAAATAAATTCAATAATTGAGTTATAAATTATATTTTGCCGAGGTTCATTCGATAATTTTTTCTTGCAAAATCGATATAAATGGTTTTAAATTCAATTATACTCCATGACCGTCTGAGAAATATCAGTCCAACAAACTACCAATTTCAAAATCGCACAAGTTTACAAAATATCATTCGTTTCTAATCCAAAACCTGAAATGGATGCGCGCAACGATCTCAGTTCATCCAATAATCCAGATTCTTCAAGTGAAAATTGTTGCTCGGGTATTGGCTTATAATTATATCAAAAAATGCATTATCCAATTTTTAGGAATAATTTTGTAACTTTATTGACTTTTTGAAAAATAACAATTTTGGAAGAAATAAACCATCCGACCAAATTTACGGTCTACCGTCAATGAAGGGTTTCCAAACTGTTTACATTTTGGGTTATGGAAACGACTGATCCGATTAAGTTTCAAAATAGCTTTAAATGACCATAAATATCTAGAAAAAAAAATTCATTAATTTTTCGTTTTTTCTTTTATTTTCGTTTCTGAAGGCCGAATTGTACACAGTTTGGACACCCTTTATGTACTGTAGAGGGTTAGTTCGGTTGAATTAAGTATATTCCTTTAACGACCTTTTGTGAATCGAGGATGTGCGGGTTAAGGGAGCCAATTCTTACGCTCCTAAGACCCCTCCTAGCCACTCATGGGGCCGTTTTTCAGCCGGCACATCCTGGATTCACAAAAGGTCGTTAAAAGGATATGGATTACCCGCCCTCAGAGTACAAATCCTAAATATTTGAATGATACAAACAATGCAAGATATAAGCACCCAATCAAAACCCTTGATTGCGGAATAGTCCGATTTCATTGGTCAGATTAAGTAAGGATCAACCAATCAAATGCTCAGATTACGCATTTTTAAATATTAAGGATTTGTACTCCGAGGGCGGGTGATCCATATGGCCAGTTTTAATATATTCTTACACTCACAGAGACAAATTTAATTTGATCAATACAAACTCTACTACTGTTTGATAACCAGGCTTCCAAAAAAGTCATCCCTTAGGCAATTTCCGATCCCTATCCCCAAAATTTTCTTAATATTTTGCTATTTTCTGTTTTGACGTCAGAAATTTAACATCTTACATTGTTCCGGAAAATAAGAAGAGACTACCATATGTATCGCTCACCGATAATGTCAATAATCGGTCATTTTCATAAAATGGTAAGTGACGATAAGCTAACTTGGCTTAGTTCATTTGTTTCAGTCAAAATGCACCATTTTAAATGGTACAATATGACAAAAAAATTGTGTTTCATTTTCGGGGTCATTGAATCACCTTGCCTGATATTTAGATCAAAGGTACCTTTTAAAAGTCGAAAAACACGTCACTTATATAGCCTGTTTCAAATTTCAGCAGTCAACTGATGCCAGCGCAATTTTTATTTTTCGACTGACTTAAAAAAATATTATCGCGATATTGATTCTTGGTCATTCCGGTATTAACCGCGGTTTTGACCAAAGGTTAACCCCTCAAATGTATAATTCATTATTTATGCAAGCTTAATGCATTTTCTGAAAAATGACTGGCGGAGAGTCAGTATTTTTGTCAATTTTGCAAATAGAATGGCTACCAGTTACTCACGAGCACATATCACAAAATAATTGAATTTACATTCTTTTCAAATTTTATTTTTCGTGTTTTTTCTTTAGCGTGTAACACGCTGCGTGTTTCAGGAGAACAATTCTAACTGGTCAAAGTTTATAATCGCGTTATTTCTTAAAATATGATGAGATTGTGAAACTCAGTGGTCTGCCTTAGTTCAAATAATGATTCTATAAACCGGCAACTAATTATCACTGAATTTTTCTGCATATATCTAGCTAAAACGAAGAACATAACAAATAAAATTTTAGATCCAATAATAAAATTCTCATTGACGCATTTTGTGAAAACATAATGTTCGAAAATATATTTATTTGGTTTTTTGCTTATATCAGTAATTCCGTTACTTACGAAAGTTATTTTTGATATAATTAGGTTTTTTGCTGATTCTAATATAAATTATTAATTTGTGGCCTTTTCTATTTGGGAGTTAACATCATTTAATTTTATACTATTTAATTTGTCAATTTGGGAGTGAAGTGGTTTTAGCCATAAAACCTAGGCGTGAACCAATTAAGAAATTCATAATTTGGTATAAAATAGTATCAAATTGCATAACATTTTCAAAAAAACTAATAGTTCAACTAATGGTTTTATAAACCGGCGACTAGTTATCACCAAATTTCACTGCATAGTATATATGGAAAATTCTGCCTATGCTTGGAAATTTATCACTACGAAGAATAGAAAGTGACCAATGAAATCACTGGATTTTCGAGAAATGACCAATGAAATCACTGGATTTATCTATTAGTGACGCAGTGATAAAATTCGACGCATAGGCTGGATTTTCGATATAAACCTAGCTAAACTGAAATATATATCGAATGAAATTTTAGACCGCATAATTGAATTTTCATTGGCGAATTTTGTGAAAACATTACGTTCGGAAATATAATTATGTTTATCTTATCGTACACATATTTAATGCATCAGAAACGCAGGAAAACAAATTAACCATAAATATTTTTTTGATAATTATTATATATGTTTTAAATCAGATGCAGTTAATTCAGGTAGTTATTTTTGTGAAGATAGAAATTTCTTCAAACCACATGTGAGTCTGATCTTAATTTTTCAAGATAACATGCATTTTAATATATGAGTCAAATAATATGACTCAACCATATAGATATTTATAGAATTTTGCATATCAAATTTGAAATCAAAAGCCATAAGCCATTTTTATCACCGTATTCCACCAAACCTCGCTAGCAGGGAGTTTGAGACCTCAAGACCACTTCTATTAGATGGATAAAATCTTCGAATTTTTAAACATATAAAATTATTGAAAATTTCATACTGGTGAAAGCCTTTAAAATTCAATTTTGGGCAAATTTTCATGTGAAAAACTTTATGTCAATTTTTGAGATTGAAAAGGGTGCCTCGACAAAGTTGCTATAAAGAGAATACTTTAAGCATAAAAAAAAGGGCATAGTGAAAAACCCAAGTGATGCAAATAACACGTTAATTGGATGATACAGCTATAAAATACGATTTTTTCAAATTCGAAGTGGTAATATATTACCAAAATGAGTATGTGGGTTAAGGATTCATGTATATCCTAAGGATATATACATCCCGTCTGCTATAGGCGTTAAAATTTTCATTTTGATGGTTATCTACTGTATAAAAAAAATTTACCCTCGAAATTAAATTGAGATATTTTTGTATTGCAGCCATAGCCAAAAAATTCGGTTGATCCTATTTGTATTTAAGGATGAGATAGGTTTTTAAGATTTGGTCTTTGAGGCCCTCCAGCGGTTGGAATTGTGATCAAAANTTTTTGGCCAATTTAGAATAGTCTCGAATTAAAAGCGAAATCTATTTGCGACGACTACCACCTTAACTTTAAGTCAGAGACAAAATATTGGTTTTTATAAAGATATAGTGAAAATCACGTGGTCGTATAAATGAGAAATAGGATAAGCTTCAAAAGTCGTAGGAAAGTCTTGGAAATATAAAGGTGTCACTTATTCACGCAAGCTCAGTATATGAAATTTTCCTTTGATACTAAAAACTAGGACCTTTTTTTTAATTCATAATCTACATAATGTACTAGCCTAAAAATTGACATTAAACCTCAAAACATGATAACTTTAATATAATATTAAATTTGTGTATATTTTTAAGTTTGCAGTAAAAAATAACGTTCGAACTTATTATCCACAAGTCTTATTGAATCGGGGGAAATAGGTGCTTTCAAAGGGCCCTTCGGTCAAGATAAAATAGATTCATCGAGAATGACATTCTAAAACCAAGTTCTAAATCTGAACAAAAACTTCAACACCTCAGGCTTCAGCATATGTCATGTCATGACATGTCATAGCCCTTTTTATAGATCATTTATTTTGTATGTCATCAAGATTGTTATAAATTATAATATATTATAATATGATTATAATTATATATATATTATAACACGCCAAAGGGGGTAACGCCCTTTTATAAAGATGATTTATTTTGATATAATTTCCTGTGAGTTCTGTATTTGTATGTATTGAAAACCCAACAAACTTATTATCAATATAGCACCAAGTGTCCCAATTTGGCCATTAGTTATACTCATTTTGCCGTTCCTGGCCGTCACCAAATCATTCTAAAAAATTTAAGTTAAATTAACAGCCTAACGTCTGACTTCCAATGTGGTTAATTAAAATTTTAATACAAAACATTTTAATCATATATTTCATAAAAAAAATATTATGACAAAATTGTGACATTTCTGGACATTTTTAATATTTAATATAGTTAAAATATCATTTGCTAAAATTTTGGTCTTCTTCGAATTTTTTTAATTTTGGCAATTTCATGAATAAAAAATAAGTTCGGTGGTTGCATCCGCTTGCCGTCAAACTAATTAGAAAAATGTTCCTTTATTTAGACACATTTGAGAATGACACCTTTTTTGAATGTTTCTACGAATGCGAACTTATAAATAAAAAAATCAGATAAAATAGAAAAATTGAATGTATAATTTTTTTCAAAATTTTGTGTCAATGTTTTTTGTCTTCTTTTTTGAAAAGATTAAATATATTAAAATTGGACAGCCTAAGTCTCTCCCGTCCAAGTTTTTATATGAATAATGGTTTTCTCTTTTTAGAAATTTGGAAAATAAATGAATGTCATAATTTCAATCGTAACTTTGCATCATCCAGGATGATCCATCCTCAGCTAACGTCTTTTTTGTATTATTCGATCTGTCAATAATTTTTCCAAACCCTTTTTATACTTTTTCATGATTGGATCCCTAGAGTTTCATCACTCTCAAAGTTTCTCTGTGAATAATGGTTTTTGCCAGTTAAATGTTTGTTCCGATATTACGTCTTTGTTATTCTTCATCGCACGTTAAAATTTAAGGTGGACGCTATGAAATAAAACACCCCAGGGGATAAAATGTTCTTATCTCTCTGACTTACCTACCGGCATGGCTACCGATTTAACCCTTTATACACGATGGCCGTAAGCTATTGAAATGTCAAAATTAAGTGATTTATCTGTCTAAAATGTTCTTATCTCCCGGAAAAATTTTCCTCAATTGAATTTTTTTATAAATTTTTTATTTAAGATTAAGGGGTTTGAACTTGTAAAATTGTGTTTTCCGAAGACCACTGTTTGTAAACGAGACTTTATAGGTTAGTTTAATTCTTAAAATTCAAAGATCAACAAAAAATTGGGTGAACCCGTTAACTGCAATCATTTGAAAACCAAATTCAGCATTTTTGACTAGTTTTGTATGAATTTAGCGTTTTCAGTTTTGAACATAAATATGCAGTTTAAAATCGATTATCTGGAAAGATAAATCGAAAGTTACCAAAATATATTTTATTGGGCAGCCCGATTCAAGCTTGAATTTAAGGGTATCCCGGTCCCTAAATTGACATATTCTCGATGAAATATTAGCAAACACGGCTTCAAGATATTATTCAGATTAGCCAGTTTGTAAAACTAGCCTTCAACTTGCGAAAAAATTGGCCAAACTTTTTTGTATGACCACACTCCTTCACACATAAGCAGCACAAGAGCCACCTAAGCCAAAACGGAAAATCTATCTCCTCCAGGTTTATTTGAAATAAACTCAAATTTTAACATAACCTGTATAATTAGTATACAAAACTTTGTAGGTGAGCTTTTGTGGATAAGTGCTATATTATTCTAAGATACGAAAAAAAACGGGTCCAAAATACCGGTTTTTGGACTTTTTTCATCGGAAAATTTATCTCCTCCTAGGTTAAATTTCAAAATTTACTCAAAATTTTGCAAAAGCTAGCTTTAAACAAACAGAAACTTTGTAGCTGGGGTTTTGTTCAATTTCGGCCCCAAACAAAAAATAGAATTTTCAAGGTCACGTGAAAAAATTTCCGAAAAAATGTGCTGATTTTTTCAAAAGTAACTCAAAAGAAGCGGGGAAACACTGAAGAGAAAGTTGGCTTACGTCAACCCGATATTTTGAAGTTTTTGTGGTCAAATTGACACAAACGTTATTTTTGAACATAATTTAAGAAAAATACTTAAAAAAAATAAAAAAAACGCAAAACTTTCGAAAAATTTTTTGTTGTCATTTGGGTTGTTTTATGCGTTCAAAACATAAACAATTGATTTGGTGCATTTTTTATGACATAATAACTGCAGAAAATGTAGGAACCGGATACCCTTAAACCTTAAAATATTTCAATGAACAGTGAACAGTGTTTTTGAACAGTGTTACCTACTTTTCCCACAATAACAAAAATCTCTTTGCGACCCACAATAAAAAATAACAATTTTTTTTGCGAAAAATTATCTAAAATAGCTTATTGGATTTTCGGTAACTCTCTTAGCCTTTATTTTGGGCTCTGGAGGTGACAGCCTTACTTTTCACTACAATGAACTTTATATGATAAATTATATTAATATAATACGATGATATTATACGATATAAAATATGTCGTTAACGTTTTATATATCGTTAAAGTTAATGGAGTTTAGTTCACATACCTTTCATGATTTGACGACGTCGAGGTTGAAATTATAATTTTCGAACTCGAGGAAGTTAATAATACTTAAATTTTTTCAAATTGTTAATAAATTCGATTTATTTCAATCATTCGATAAACAAAATTTTTTTATTTTTTTCGAATTTTCAGGATGTGAGAATCGAAAATAAAATTTTTTATTAAATTCGGTGGTTGCATTCAATTGGTGCCAAAACTTGAAAATTAATATATTTTACCTTAATTTAGACAGCTTCGATAACAAACTATCCTTTTAGAGTGTTTCACAAAAGCAAACTTTAAAAAGGGTTTGAACTTTCTTTTATTTGGAAATTTATGAGTAGCAAAAAGTTAAGCATCAGCAAAAAGATCTGTCCATAATCACTGATCACTGATCTTTTAAAGTTTTACATTGGTTACGTTTAGAAACTTAGCCACTTCAACAGCCTTTAGTCACTCACTTGGTGGGAACCAATGTCGCCGAATTTGCCAAAATCGCCGAAAAAACTTACAAAATTTCACGATTTTGAGCTGAAATAATTCCAGTGCCAATATCGCCAAATGTGCCAATATTGCTGAACATGCCCAATAACCCCGAATTTTTCTATTACAAATTACTTTGTAGGCGTCACGAATGACGTCATTTTCAAGATTAATTTTCCAAAAAATTATTCTTTTTAACTTTTATTTGATTGCGTGATTCACTTCATTCGAACCTTTTGTAAAGCATCTTATAAAATTAAAAAAATTGTTCGACACATGAAGTCATTTCGTACACCTACGCGATTTTCATTTTTGAACAAAAAGTTTTCTCCCCAACTCCCCATATCCCCGAAAATGCCAAACTCGCCGAAAATGCCCGATATCGCTGAAATTTTTGGCAAAAAAATTTTCGGCGATATTTCCCCCCGTAATGTTAATTCTAATTCGACCGATAGTTTCTCAAAATCTAACTGAAATTCATTGACCATGCATAATATTGCCATATCACCCCACTTAAATAAATAATTTTCGATTAGGATAAACTGTTTATCGTTCAAATAAGAAAGTTGACTAAGTTTTTAAATTATCAATTTGTTAGTTTGAATTCGAAACATAGAAAACAGGTACCTTGAAAACAGGTAAACTTGAATAACAGCCCGGACCGGGACTGCCCGGTTAGTTTTTTCTGCGAAATTCTAATCCATTTTCTAGAACTATTTAATAGTTTTTTCCGAAAGAAAAATCTGAGCCCGTTAGTTTAGTTTTAAAAAATGGATGAGCAGTTTACACTCGGGGTAGTAGACGAATTGGGATTAGGAGTTGGTTCAGGAGTTGGAAAACAGGTAATACAGTATTACTAATACTTTATGTATCGAGACGCCACCCGACTTGGGTGTCCCGAACAAAAATAGGCTCACGATAAAAAGATCCTATTCATTCGAAAATTTATGACTCAGGGTAGTTTTTGCCGGTCGAAATTTATCAACCAAATTATCAGCACCAACCACTCGGTGACGCTATTTTATTAGGTAAAAAAACGTTTTTTTCGGTATAATTTATAAATTTTCAAATTAAAGGCAAATACTAAGTATTTTTGGCAAAATATTGTCGGCAAAAATTTTCATCGACAAAAACTATCTTAGTTAGCTACTAACTTTTGGGTTTTATACGAAGTTTTTATCAAGTACCTGACTTTTTGCTCGAGTGGCATGAGCTGTATAGGCATGAGGCCGGGAGGGAGGGAGGCATGACTCATAATAGCATGGCTCAATAATAGCTATTAATGCCGCATGAGCCTACAGGCATACTGTACAGGCTATACATGGGGACAGTGTTCGAAATCGGGATGAGCTTAAGGGTATGCTGGTTTCTGCAGTTGTTTCGTCATAAAAATGCACCAAATCCATAGTTCTGTTTTGCACGCATAAAACAACCCAAATGACAACAAAAATTTTTTTCGAAAATTTTGCGTTTTTGTATTTTTTTTTAAGTAATTTTCTCGAAATTATGTTCAAAAATTGACCACTAAAATTGAGCACTAAAACTTCAAAATATCGGGTTGACGTAAGCCAACTTTCTCTTCAGTGTTTTCCCAGCTTTCTTTTGAGCCTACTTTCGAAAAAATCAAAGCACATTTTTTTTCGTAAATTTTTCCACGTGACCATGAAAAATTCATATTTTGAGTTTGGGGTCGAAATTGCAAAAAAAAGCCAATGTAAAGTTTTTATTAATTTTGAATTAGGTTTTGCAAAATTTTGAGCTAATTTGCAAATTTAAGGGGGTATACGTAGGGATATTTCGTACAAATTATGACTCTAGAAATATTATAGATATCGCATTCAAATTTTAAAGGTTTGT
>SCLH01000216.1:275089-285126 GCA_004367855.1 Oikopleura vanhoeffeni
TCTTAGTGGCGATAAAGAGCATTTTACGTTTTTCTGGTTAATTTTAAATTAAAGTAAAACATAGCATTATAATTAAACATTCTTACCCGCAAACTCTGTTTGATATCATGAGATTTTTGAAAACAAAAATGAATTTCTGAAAAAAATGTCATTTTAGGTCTGAAACCGTCGAATGTTGGTCAAAAAACCGGTAAATGCTCCAAATTAATACGGGGTGATAATTAAGTGTACTAAGAACCCAATCATCAAAAATTTTTTATCGAAATTTTCGCATTTTTTCTTATTTGATGAAAAATTGTATGAAAAAAATAATTGCCACCATGAGAAGTTAAGTCATAACCGATATTAATGTATCATAAATTAATTCTATAAAGGGCTAAAAAAAAACCGACACCTACCCCTTAAAAGATGAAGATAAAAAATAACGTTAGCTGAAATTTGACCACTAAAACTTCAAAATATCGACTTGACGTAAGCTAACTTTCTATCCGTGTTTCACTGTCTTTTTTTTGAGCTTACTTTCGAAAAAATTGAAACACTTTTTTTCGGAAAATGACCAAAATAATCATATTTCGAGTTTTAGCTAGAAATTGCAAAAAAGCTTTCCATTATCTCTTGCATATTTTCTGAGGAATATTTGAGCTCAATTTGATATCTAGGATTGAATCTGGGAGGAGATAGATTTTGAAGTTTTGAAAATGTCACCTTTTTACGATACTGTACCTATCGGTGTAAGGGTCAAAAATAATTTGTGATGTACTTTTTCGCAAGATTAAGGATAGATCTACAAATACGCATTTTCGGTTTTTCTCATAAGCTCTTAGTTTTTAGTATATTTAACCGAATAAATGTCAAATCAGAGTCGCATACCTCCTTTTGGAATTTTTTGGAAATATTATTAAAATTTTTTCGCAAATCATGTCCAAAATTTTTAATTTGTGGTTTTTCGAATTTATTATAAAAAATGAGGTAGAATCATTTATTTAATTTTTTTGTATCTATTAAATCACCGTATGTCAACTAATGAGTTGGTCGCGCGATTATCATTTCTAAACTATAGATACAATTTTTAACACTCGGCTGTACACTCGATAAGTGCCATTCGGCACTGAAAGTTTAAAAAATTTCTAGTGGTGAAAAATTTTCAATAAAATTGCGGTTGTTATAGGCGTCATTTTTTGTGATAGTCAGAACATTTTTGAATATCAAAACGCAATTGAAGGTCAATTTTTACCTCAAAAAAAGTTTTTTTTTCTACTATGTGCAGAATTAAAACAAGACTTTTTAGCGCATTTTCATATTTTTTTCTTTCATATATCGCTCGGAAAAAATGTCCCAATGCGCGTTTGCTACCAAAGGTGTCTAAATAACAGTAAAATTTATTTTTTATCACTTAGAAGCCGTAAAATACAGTCTCGACCACCAGCTCGAATGTATTAAATTTAATTTTATACGATTTCTACGTCGAAATCGAAAATTTAAATTTTTGAAAAAAGACGGAAAAGAACCAAATTTTACCACATCGAAAGAAATATTTTTCTTCATGAGTTTAATTTATCAAATTTGAGGTGGTGGAAGGGTCGGCTCTTTTTGGAGAGGCTCTATTTTGAGCGCTGTTTACAGAAAAGTCTAATGAGATCCAGGGATCGGCAGAGTTTGCTCTACTCTGCTCTACCTTTTTTAGAGCAGAGCAGAGCTGACTTTTGAAAATACCAGAGCAAAGCAGACCAAAAAATCTGTCGATCCCTGATGAGATCAACCTTTAATTTTTCGTTTATGATCAAGTTGAAGAGTTTAATTTTCGTAAAAAAAATAATTATATTTTATAAACTATGTTTAATTCTAGAAAAAAACGTTTGAAATGGAAAGTTAATTAAACCACGTGAAACTACCTCATGGTAGGCTTTAGGAAATGTAAGTCCATCTCAATAACTGCGCAGTGTTCTGTTCTACTCAATACTTTTGTCTGATGAATTATATCTGTTAGGAATCAAAAGATATTTTTAAATTAGTTTAAAATATTCATAAATAAATCACGTTTTTGGAAAAAATTGTTAGTTTTCTCAATTTAAAAATTATTTTCAATTTCATAATTATCACAATATGAAGGCAAATATGATATAAGAGAACCACTGGCATGATTTTCACAAATTTAATATTTTTTCAAAACATATCATTTTATCCATAATAATATCGAAATAAGATATTTTGAAATTTCACTTCAAAAAAAAGTTTTTGCTCCAGATATATCGAAAATGATCCCTACTGCGACTTTTACACCAGTAGGCGTAACTGTGAGCCAGTGTTCAATCATAATACTCGATTGTTGACTTAATTCAAGAATCCCGTTATTTCATTGGTCACTTACGCCTACTGGTGTTAAAAGCGCAGTAAGGATCATTTTCGATATATCCAGAATGCTTATAATTTTTTGCAAATTGTCTTCAAGAGACTTTCCTAAAAACTGGCTTATTTGAAATTTCAATGTCATATTTTAGTTAAAAATTATTTTTTCGGAAGTATCAAAAAAGTTATCTGAGCTAATTTGAAGTGGCTTGAGCCTTTTAAAAGAAATTTTTGCTTTAAAAAGAAAGGGGGGGGACTAGCTTTAAGGGCCTCGGTGCATTTTAACAGATACGGATATGGGCTCTTGATAAAAAACTTTTTACTGGGTTTATATATTCTTCTCAATATACCATCGAAATGATGTTTCATAATCCAGGCAACTTTTGTAACTAAAGAATTTTCGAATTATTGCTTTTAAAACAAATTTTGAGTTCGAATTAAACTTTCCGAATTCGACAAATTATGAGAAATTTTAGAAAAAAGTTCCAAATATTATCAAAAAATGCCTTATTTTGTGTTCAACATATTTTTTGCATTATTTGTTTCAAATCAACGAAAAAACTCTTCAATATGGCTACTTTAACTTTTCGCGTATGTGACCACATTATTTTATATGCTATTTGAAAACCATATGACACTTTTTTGAGATTTTGGTCGAAACTTTTTGGAAATATTTTGAAAATTTTCCTCATTTCTGGTTCAAAATTTTTTTAACTAATTTTTTTGGGTTCCTTAGCTGAAAATATTTGGAATGCCTTCTTTCACTATATTTAAACATGTCTACGTTTTGTTTCTTCGCTCTTGTTTATACTCTGAATCATACTTTTTGAATTGAAAATACGGTTTGCGCGAAATCTAGTTAAGCCCTCTTTAATCAAGAATTAAAAAAATTAATTCACCGAGACTTGCCCATTTGGTGAGCCGACCTGTCGACCATTTCAAATTTACTTCATTTAACTTAACAATAATATTTCTTTCGATGTGCTAAAATTTGGATTTTTTTCGTATTTTTTCAAAAATTTAAATTTTCGATTTTGACTTAAAAATCGTATAAATTTAAAATAAAAAAATTTTTGATGGTCGACAGGACCGTATTTTAGGGTTCCTAATTAATAAATAAAAGGAAATAAATTTTACTGATTTAGACCACCTTCGATAGCAAACGCGCGTTTTTGAGTGTTGTTTCAAAAGACGATTTATAAAGTAAAAATAATTAATCTGAAGAAATTCAGATTAGACAAGTAAGCTCAAAAGTGGCAACTTGTATTCAAAAAAGTTTTTATACACGAAAATTTTGAAGTGGCAAAAAGTTTCCCATAAAGACAAGAAAAATTGAAAAAGTGCAAATCTGTCAAAATGCACCGAAGCCCTTAACCCGCACCTGCACGAGCGTGTTTCAGAACACAGAGACCAAAAATATTTTGGGGAAGTGTGGTTTTGGCCGGCGGAATATCGGAACAGATCCCCGATAGTTCCCTTTATTTTTAGTTTCAAGAATTTTGGTGAGTTCTAGAAATTTCTCATCAGACCAGAAATGCATTATTTGGATGCCAATTTTTTTGTTTAATTGCAGTTAAAACAGTACTGAAACAAGATAATGATCTACAAGGTAGCAAATTTTATTGTGACAACGGCCCTTATTATGGAAATTCAAGTAAATGGAGTTTTGTATGCTCAAAATCGAAGTTAGTGCTCTAAAGGGCTTTTTAAAAAATCAGTTTCTGACCACTAGATGGCCAAAAACCTTTTTTTTGTTCCCGGAATCGTTTGTTTCTGGGTCAACAACCCCCGTGAGGTCAAAGAATTTGTATCAACTACTGTAGTTCTCTCGTTAGTTTTACCAGTGCGCTCCCTAACTATGTGTGTGTTCTGAAACACTCTCGTGCAGGTGAAGGGGGAGGGGTAGGACATCTCGTTCAGGTGGGGGGTTAAGGAAGTCGGTGCATTTTGACAGATTCGCTTTTTTTTCCCTTGATGGGAAACTTTTTGCCACTTCGGAATTTTTGGATAAAAACATTTTCAAACAAAAGATGCTAGTTTTGAGCTTACTTCGTTCAATCTGAATCAGATTATCTGATGTTCTTCATATCGATTATTTTTACCTTATAAAACTTTGAAAAATCGAAAAAAAAAAAAAACTTCAAATTTTTTTTGATGTCATCAGTGCTCTTTTGTCGTTTTAGAAAATCAACGATTGATTTTGTGCATTTTTATGATATATCAACTGCAGAAAATGTAGGAACCACCACCTCCTTAATGTTGAAGATTATACTTAGGCGTCAGTGAGAGCTGTGACGTCATAATTTTTTTTCTCATTTTGTCGAAATTATGACGTCACAGCTGTCACTAACGCCTTAGTACAGGTTGAATTTTATTTTTTGTCGGTGTTTCACGCATCACTCAATTTATAGCGTAATTTATAGTGTAATAATAAGTGATGCATGAAACACCGACAAAAAATAAAATTCAACCTGTATAATCTTCGATATCGCCGTACAAATCCTACGCAATTTCACGAGGTTTTTGAAGTTCAAAAAATTGGAAGGGAGTACCTGACGGACCTTACATCTCGACACTCAGAGATGGTAGAAAGCTATTTTAACTTTATTCTCAATTTTGTTATCAGTTTCATTCCAAAAAATCAGAAAAAACCCGTTCACGTTAATTTTTGTTGCATTACTTCACTCCAAATTTAATCTTTGAAATAAAAATAAAAAAAATTTAATATTCGAAAATTTTTTTTTCTTCGATTGAAAAAATTGACTGAAACTCGTGATATAGACATCGGATTTGACTAATTTTTTGTCATTTAAAATGCTGATACATCGTGAAAATAAATTTTTTTGTATTTTCTTCAAAAATAATTTTGCAAACCTGAGAAAAAAACATATTTTTGCCGAATTTTCACATACCTAAACTTCAAGCACCTCGTAATCATAAACTAAACAAGGTCTCAAAAATTCTTTCCAAGTTCTCCGAAAATGTTCGATTCTGAAAAAACGCTTTTCAGGAAATTTATTTTTGATTTCAGATGTTGGAGTTAGACTGTTTTAGACGTGATGTACCAAAAACGGCCATTTTGAGCACCTTTACAACGATTACGGACGAATAAGATGATATTTCAAAATTTCTTTCTAAGTTCTCCTAAATTTTCTAAATTAATTCATATCACCCAAGAATAAAAAAGATCTGTAACCATCTCAGCCAATTTTAAAAAATGCGAAAATCTATTTGTACCGGTACAAATACTGGTACGATCATACAAAAAAACTGGGTACTTTTTTTGAAAAATTTACACAAATATCTCCTGGGTCCCAAAATATGAAACTCGGAGGACTGTTATTCAGCTCAGAACAGATGTTTAAAAATTAGTGAAACGCGTCAGGTACTCCCTTAACAAATGCATTGTAATAATTAAAACTAAATCTTCAAGATTAAACGTTGTCCCGAAATCCTACTCTATGTATTTGATATCTCATGGCAGGAAAAGCAGCTTGTCACAAGCTGTTTATTTGGTGTGAGAAACTGCGCAGTTTTACATACAAATAATGCCTGAGATTTATTTAGCTCCAATGCTTAATCATAAATTTATTTAAAAC
This sequence comes from Oikopleura vanhoeffeni, assembly GCA_004367855.1. NCBI lineage: Eukaryota > Metazoa > Chordata > Appendicularia > Copelata > Oikopleuridae > Oikopleura > Oikopleura vanhoeffeni. The sequence continues at coordinate 281,035 of SCLH01000216.1, forward strand.
GCACCGAAATTTCTCGCCTATGCAATGACGAATAAGATCGCTATACAGGGTGTAAGGTTTTTACCTTCTTTTTTCCAAACTGGTTACACTTGATTTCCGCCGTTTTGATTGGTTGTCAGAAGAGTTTTCTCAGATTCAACCAATCAAAACGGCGGAAATCAAGTGTAACCAGTTTGGAAAAAAGAAGGGAAAAACCTTACACCCTGTAGAAAATTCTTTTCTAATCAAAATGCATCTCCAGAGTTAAGAGGTTGTCAACAGTGAGGACTCCACATCGTTCACATTTTGGTGTCCGGAACCGCCTGATCAGATTTATTTCGAATCGGACCATTTATTTCAGAAGTTATAAGAAATCTCAAATGTTTTAAAAAATGGTCCGATTTGGACCAATTTATTTTGTTAGATTATTTTTCTAATATTTTTGGTAATCTGAAGTTAATTAGTTGTTTCAAAAGCCGAAATTTGAGGATATGGTGGTTCCTACATTTTCTGCAGTTATTATGTCATAAAAATGCACCAAATCAGTCGATGTTGACATCCTTTTTACTAGATTAGGGCACTTTTGGTGGAACAAGGATAAGGTTTTTTATTTTTGTTCAATAATAAAAAATCCTACTGGTTAAGAGTCGAAACTTTAGACATGAAAAATTGCAGAAACAACAAGAGTGTTGAAAACCTTTTACATCCTTATAAAAAAATTAAAACGGGCCTATTTTTAGATCACAGATAATTTGAAGAAAAACTACACGGGCCACAAACGAGATGCTAAAAAAGAGGGATTTCAAAAAGTCGAAAAGCAAACTACTAATCTAGCGTGCCTCAGATTTCAGCAGTCCACTAATGCAAGCGGAATTATACCGACTGACTTGAATAAATATTACGAAAATATCGATTCTTGGTCATTTTCACCGGTACTAACCGCGGTTTTGTCCTCTGGTAAACCTCTTAGATGCACAATGCATTATATTTTTAAGTCATATGAATTTTTTGAGAAGGGACTGGCGGATGAGTCAGTGTTTTTCAATTTCGCTGATAAACTGGAAAGCGCATATCAAAAAGTAAGTTGATTTTATTTAAAAAAAAATATTTTCAAATTTTTATTTCAGAACAAAAATCCATATCATAATGCAACGCATGCTACAGATGTATTACAGACGGTCCACCATATGATTAATGCAACTGGACTTTATCATTGGCTTTCAGGTTTTTATTATATATCCCTTTAACGACCTTTTGTGAATCTAGGATGTGCGGGTTGAGGGAGCCAATCCTTACGCTCCTGAGACCCGTCCTAGCCACTCATGGGGCTGCTTTTCAGCCCGTACATCCTAGATTCACAAAAGGTCGTTAAAGGGATATTATTTGAAATCAAAAATTGTCATGAACATAAATAATAATTTTTTTGAAAATAGAAAACAAGGTGGTGAACATGTGAATTTCTTTTTTTATACCGAAATAATTTTTTTTTCAATGACGCTATAGCAGTAAAGTATCACGTGATCGTGAGGAGTTATATGATATACTTAGAAAGTCGTGATTATAACGAAAGGTTATTTAAACTAGCTCTGTATGTGTTATTCCCTAATTATAAAAAAATGATCATTTTTAAAAAATTATAGATCCAACTCAATTCTAATGGTTCTTAAATCATCGATTTTCGGAATGTCCAAAAAATTATTTCTGCAAAGATTATGTGATACATAACAAAAAAAACACAAAATTAAATTCTTTAATTTGTCATGTTTTATTTAAAAAAAAAACGGATTTTGAAAAATTTTGTAAATTTAATGGGCACTAATTTTAAGTTAAATTCCTGTACTCAAATATTTTTCAAGATGATTTTTGAGTTTTTTTAAAACGAATAAATTAAATTTTTGTAAAATAAAATAGGACGATTTATAGTCAATAATTTAGATTTGGAACTGATGGCCATGTTATTTGCTGCCGCTATTCATGACGTTGAGCATACTGGAACAACAAATGATTTTCATATTTCAACCCAATCTCCTCTTGCGTTACTCTATGGTGACGCATCCATTCTAGAAAATCATCATTTAGCCATTGGCTTTGCAATTTTAGCAGAGCCTTCTCATAATATCCTATCAAGTTTGAACAAAGAAGAAGTAGAATATTTTAAAAAACTGGTAACGGAGATGGTTTTAGGAAGGGATCATAAGGAACATCGACCAGTTTTAAAGAAGTATACATTACAGTACACAGTATACTGTATACATTTTTGGTCATTTTTTGGTGCCTATTTCACGATAAAAATGTATAAATGACGTCCGAAAATTAAATTTTTTTTGGACCATTATCAAAAAAAAATCAATACAGCAGGGTCCGGCGGATAGGTGAAAGTTTTTCGCTCAAAACATTCACCTATTAGCCGGATTTCACCTAACTGCCGGATTTCACCTATCCGCCGGACGTCTGGGAAGATACGCTCTGATTGGTCAATAAAAACAAGATCTAGAGTTTATAATTGAGTTAAAGGGTNTTTTTGTTACAAATCTTCTAGAATGTATAAATTTAATTTTATCGAAAAAATGAAATAAAGTTAATTTTACATAAATATGAATTCGAAGAATATTTCTAAGAAAAAAATAAGACCACTGTAAAAAACAATGGAAAGTATCAAAAAAACTTTATGCTCACTGTGAGCAGCTCACACTTAATCACTCTCATACCAGAAAAATTAAATATTTGTATCTGAATATTTATTGACCCATTATCAAGCTAGCCGCCAATGTCTGCGAGACTTTAAAACATGTTTTTGAAATTCTTGAAATACCGACACTTCATTGGTCAATCTGAACATGTTTTCAAAAATGTATTTTTCATCGTAGCGCTGACCGGAAAATCTTGATCTGAAAATCTGGTTAAAAACGCCTATCTTTTGCCTTTCACCTATTTGCCGGACGTCAGGGAGAAAAAGTTTTTATTTCTCAGAGCGTGGGCGATTGCGCGAGGCTTACGTAGGTTCACCTATCTGCCTTCACCTATCCGCCGGACCCTGCCGTATTTTATACCTCAAGCGATCTTATTGAAATGAACCATAGTATAAAATTGGTGAAAAATTTGTACTTGTTCGACATTTTTTAATCATTTAACTTTTCACGTTCACTTACTCTTCACAAAAAAAGATAGGCCAAAAAAACTGACCAAAAATTTTATAATTTTTTTTCATTCTTAAAAATTATATCTATTCAATTTTAATCCCAAATTTGAGCTACTGATATGGCGAAACATTTCCCGCAATTAAATGAAATTAAACAAACATTAGATAATACAACAAAGGGAGATTGGAAAGAGATACTCGAAGACCGAGCCGAGTACCCACCAGCGTAAGTAAAAATATTATCAATAATTTGTTTTAAAAAAATGCTGGTTGAATTTTAAAGTTCCTACAAATTTAAAATAAAATTGTAAATTATAAAAAAATGTACAAACTTACCCGTTATTCTTTTTTAATCTTTTCAATTCTCTTTAATCCAAATAGGATCATCCAACTTTTAGATAATGCTAATATTTAGTACTTTGAAAAGTCAATACACAAGTCACAAAAATTTGGGCCACGAATACTTATTTGTTATATTTCAATCATTTTGTTAAAATATTAATAACGCTCTTGAAAAATAAAAAACAGCTGAGCTCAATTGTCAGCTCAAATATACTGTTATCAAAATAAAGTATAGTGTTATTAATGATAATTTTATAATAACATAATCAGAACAAAAATACCAAAAATTTGATCAAAACCTACTCAATATATTTCAAATTTACTATATCCGTTGGGAAAAGGATATGTACTTATTTAATAAATTCATTGCCATAACTTAATTAAAAAATATTATAATGAAATTTACCTCAATGTGCATAACTTCGATAGAAAAATATCCTTTTTGGAGTGTTTTACAAGCAGACTTAGCGGGTTCTGGGTGCTAACACAGCAATTGCTTGGGAGTTGTTGACTACTTTTTGAAGCCTGATACATTTTTTTTGGAATGTTTTTTGGAAAGTAAAAAAAAAAAAATTGTTCCGTGAACACTGGTGATGATTATTTTTTTTTAAATATAAATTGACATATTCCAA